>LPNX010913818.1:413362-427686 GCA_001517045.1 Pseudotsuga menziesii | reverse complement strand
AGAATGTATGGTATTGTGACCCAATGTCACCAGTCCATGGTACCACCATTCGTGAGCTTCTCCGTCCAGGTGAAGTGTAGCCAACTTAATGGCGTCTGTCTCTCTCATGGGGTTGAGCTGGAAATAGGTATCCAACTTTTGGACCCATGTTCTCGCTGATCCTCCGCGAGTCCCATCAAAGTTCGGAATAGTTAACCTGCCCAAGGTCTTCTGCAGCTCGTAGTTGTGATTGAAACCCTTGTTGAAATTTCGGGGCCTGTTTCTACTCTTCATGTTGCAGAAGTCTGAGAAAGACATGGCAGCATGAAAATCATTCCCCAAGTCTGTGTACTCCTGCAAATAAGCCCCATAAGGCTCGCTGGGCTCTACCTGCATGACCGGGCCCCCTACTGTATCTGCCAAGAAGTGAGGCATGGTGGGCCTGATAGTAGGTCTGTTGTATATGTGGGGAGTGTTCTGGATGTTGGTGTATGCCATCTTTCCACTGCCGCTGGATGATCCCCGCTCTACCGATGAGGGGGGTACACTGCTGATACCTGGTTCTGGTTTCGCTGACAGTCTGCTGATTGCATTGAGGACTTCTTTTTGTCCCTTGGCTAAGTCTTGCAATGCAGAGACCAAGTTGCGGAAGTCCATCCGATCCTCGTCATCTCCCGTTCCTTTTCCCCTATCTACATGAATACCTGTCTGTTCCATATTTGAATTGATATCCTCTAGCTGGATATCTTCAAATCCTTCTGTGTATCTACTTCTCCTCCTCCTATAAGTTACAAAAGGATCTCCTTCTGTATTCATCTACTGTTCATCCCTTAAGCCCACAGCTGGCCAAGAAAATAGCTCTGATACCACTGAAATATCCCGAATACTGATATTTTCTATTTCTAAACAATTATGCGGATACAACTGGGCTTACAAACCGCCAGGTGAAAATCCCTATTTTATAGGAAAAATTAGGGTTAGGGTTTGTAAGATAGAATGCACACTTACCACTGATAACTGACTGATCTGCCACCGATGAAGTCTGCAAGTACTGAGAACTGGATCCGAGAAGAACTGATCTCTCATGTCTCCGGTGAATGCTCCAGCAGCAAGACACCCTCAAACAGAGAAAAAGGTGACGCCCTCAAGGAAGGAGGTGTCCGATGGACCCGCCGATTTATGGAGCTGATAGCCTCGCTGTGCCGAAGAGATTGCCTGGAATATACTGCAATTCTGAACCCTCTAAGTATAAAAACGTTTTGGTTCTCTGAGGCAGCTGCTCACGCCCCTGGTGGTCTGGAAATGCTGATAACTCCCTCGGATGAGCTCAGATGGAGCTGATAGTGACTGGGTACCGGAGTATGTAGCTGCTGGTGAGAATGATGCCTGAGTTTCGGAAGGAAACTGAGATCTGAAGGCCCAATAGAAGATTAGGGCTTTCTGGTGGAAAACCCCTTCTTACGGCTGCACCGTGCCTCTGCAACAATCTATACCCTGTGCGATAAACTGATGAATGGAATGAAGAACAAGTGGTGAACCAGTATGGCTTACCCGGAATAAGACTAGGACAGATGTTTCACTGCCGAAATCCTGTTAGCTGAAGACTCCGTCTCCAACCCCAACTGCTGTGCTGCACGCTGTGCTGCTATCCAACTGCTCCCAAAATAATCAATAATCATAAGTGTCCTCTCCTCTTGCTTTTCCCTCTATTTATAAAGTTCAACTGCGCAAAACCCTATCTTTGACCTAATTAGGTCACTTTATCTTCTAATTTGCCGTTGACTTGCATGCAAAGAGCATGGTCATGCATGGAGCATGGAAAAGAGCATGGTCATGCATGAAAGTGGCCTTTGGCCCAAGTGGTCCTTCTTGACCCAATGATGATGCCCTAGATCTTCTATGGATGGCATCAGTCCTGATCTGACTCCCTAGCTCTCAGTAACCGCTCGAACCCACAGGAATCACATGGGTTAGCGGTATGGGCCTCAAGGCCTAAAAGGAAGGGGACATTACAGAGACCCAAATAAGTTTATAAGCCTAAAAAGAAATCAAAAAGGAAAAGTCACTTTTGGAGCTAATCTATCCTCTAAAATAATTGGAAAGGGTTCAGTGGCTCTTAGAGACAAGATGAAAGCTGAAAATGTTTTGCTTGTAAAAAACTTAAAAACTAATCTTTTAAGTGTGAGCCAAACATGTGATCAAGGACACATATGTATATTTGATTCCAAGAAGTGTGAAATCAAAAGAAAAGATTCAAGAAAACTTGTTGGGACTGCTGTGAGAACTCCAAGCAATGTGTATATTCTAGAAAATGAAGAACAATAATATATGAGTCAAATTGATGAAAGTTTGCTATGGCATAGAAGGTTGGGGCACTTGAACTATGAAAATCTTGTAAATGTTAGTAAGAAGGAAGCTGTAAGGAATTTGCCAAAGATCATAAAACCACCAAATCATGTTTGTAGACACTGTCTTCATGGGAAGCAAACAAGAACAAGTTTCAAGGTCAAAGAGCATACAACCTCTCAGCCATTAGAAATAATTCACATTGATCTTTGTGGACCAACAAGGACTAAAAGTTTTCAAGGTGAACATTAGTTTATGTTATTAATCGATGATTATACAAGGATGACTTGGGTGGCATTTCTTAAAGAAAAATCAGAAGCCTTTATGAAATTCAAAGCCTTCAAAGCACTTGTTGAAAATGAAGTAAATCTCAAGATTAAATGTCTAACATTAGATAATGGTGGTGAGTCCATCTCAAATGAATTCAATGAGTTTTGTGAAACTCATGGAATCAAGAGGCAATTTTCAGCAGCAAAAACTCCTCAGCAAAATGGAGTTGTTGAGAGAAAGAACATGACAGTCCAAGAAGCAACTAGAACTATGCTTAATGAAGCAAAACTTCCTGATGGCTATTGGAGAGACGTAGTATACACAATTTTCTATATACAAAACAGAGGACAACTCAGAGTGAATAGTGACAAGACTCCTTATGAGCTATGGTTTGGAAGACTAGCTTCAGTTAAATATTTTAGAGTTTTTGGAAGTAAATGCTACATAACAAGAGATGATGATAATCTAGGGAAGTTTGGCTCTAGAACAAATGAAGGCATATTTCTTGGATATTCCTCCACCAAAAGGGCATACAGATGTTATAATCTATGGTTGCACAAGATCATAGAAAGTGCAAATGTAACTATTGATGATACTAAACCAAGAAGAATACAAATCCAAGAAAGTGTGGATGTTGAAGAAACTGATGATGAAGAAATAGATGATAAAGAAAAAGAAGAAAGTTCACAAGAAAATGATATGTTTTAAGAAGAAGAAGAAGAAAAAGTAGAGAAAGAAGAATCACATGAAAATGAGAATGAAGACTCTCGAAGATCAAACACAAAGACACCATCTAGGTGGGTTCAGAAGAATCATCATGAAAGTCAAATAATTAGTGACAAAGATTCAGGAGTTAAAACAAGAAGAAAAATATTTTATGATGAAGATCAGGCACTACTTGCGATAGTGGAACCCAAAACATTTAAAGAAGCTTGCAAAAGTGAGGATTGGATCAATGCTATGAATGATGAACTTGATCATATAGAGAAAAACCAAACTTGGGAACTTGTCCTAAGAACTAAGGGAATGAATGTTATTGGAACCAAATGGATTTTAAAAACAAGTTCAATGAGCATGGCCATATGACAAGAAACAAGGCCAGATTAGTATGCAAGGGATATGCTCAAGTAGAAGGTGTTGACTTTGAAGAAAATTTTGCACCTGTGGCAAGACTTAAAGCCATTAGGATGTTTTTATCTTTTGCATGCCACAAAAACTTTAAAGTGTACCAAATGGATATAAAATCTACATTTCTTAATGGAGAACTTGAAAAAGAAATCTATGTTGAGCAGCCTGAAGGTTTTATCTTATCAGAAAATAGAAATTATGTCTGCAAACTTAAGAAGGCACTCTATGGCCTTAAATAAGCTCCAAGAGCATGGTTCTCAAGACTTAACAAGTATTTAAAGCAACAAGGATATAGAAAAGGGGTTGTTATTACCTGCCTTGTAGTTGCCTGCTTGAGGTGGATGCTAGAGGGGCAAGCAACTAAGGGGTGGAACCATGACTGCACTAGCAACTGGTGGAGGTGACCACCGTCTTGGGAAACGTAACTATAATAGGGTAAACAAAGACAGAGTTGGGACTATCCAGTACCTAGAAATCAGAGTCAATGAAAGGTATTTGAGTTATCAGTAAATGTTGGTAAAGGGCAAAGGCTAAGAGCCTAAGGGCAGCACTAGCTAGGAGATCAGTGCTTTGTGTGCATTGGGCAATGGAGTCAGCAGTAAACCAACGTTTCAGAAAACCCACCTGGGAGACACCTTGATCTACGAACCAGAAAGCAGTTGGTCCGGAAAAGCTAAGGTACAGGAAACCCAGCTCAATGGATGACTAGCACTAGGGCTTGGGAGGACATATCTGCAGCTTTAGGGGGTACCGGAAGGCTGATGGCTCAGTGTTGAGGATGAGAAGAGATCAGGGAGACCTGATCTACAAGCCCAAATCAGGAAAACAGCAGGAAAATCAGATCTAGAAAAGTCAAAATCTGATGATGCGGCTAGGAAGCTGAAAACTGATTTTTTCAGATCTAGGTCAAACCAGGATAAATTAGCACAACATTGAGGGTGTTCTGGGATGCTTGGGACCCGATCTATCAGCCTATCATGTCAGATTTCAGAAAAACCTACTTCCGGAAAAGGCCAATTTTCAGTGAGGGCGCTAGGGCAGTTTCAGCTGAAAAATCAGATCTAGGTCAATCAATGAGGAATTTGACAAGCGTTCCAGTTGATTTAGTTAGGGGGAGGTCCGATCTATGAAACCCAGAAATGGTTTGGCAAAAGATCCGACGGTTCCCTGATTATTTGACTTTTTAGGTTTTAATGGTTTAGGAATTTTTCAGAAAAATAGTTAAATTTCAGCAAGGTACAATGGAATAAGCTTGTAGAATTCTGTAACAATGACGATCCTAGCTATCCCGATCAACCCTAGAAGATCCCCGTGATTTCTATGGCATATGCAAGCTCCAAGCCATCAAAGACCCACTACTATGTATGAGCAAACGTCAACCATATCAGATTTGCACATACAAAATAAAGAAACTGAATGCTACAAAACAGTAAAATGAAGTAATCATAGATCGCAATGAAACTAATGAAAACCCCCTGATCCAAGACGAAGAGAACCAAGCGAGTTGAGGTCCCCCTACAAAAACGCTCCAGCCAAAACGCCCTCTTGTAGACAAAACAATGATAGCCACAAAAAAAAATAGATCTCACGAGAATTTCCACGATGCTAGTAAGTTGAATACAAGCTAATCACCATTTGAGCATATCAGATACAAAGCAAATCCAAAAAAAATTTCACAGAAATAGTCTTTCTATTATTCAAATCCAAGAGCCAAAGACCCCTTACAAATGAGAAGCTCTCTCCTTTAAATAGAAATGAGAGAACCTCAATCATAACCAAATCCTAACCACTCTCAAAACGAGTGGCTAAGATTAAAAGATACAATGTTCTAATCAATAGTTGAGATGAGCTCAACGTACAATACATGGATCGATATAATTATAATTTACCAAAGTGGACTTAAACCACCCAAATAAAGGTAACCCACTCAACAAGAAATAAATGAAAGCACATGGTGTGTCCAAGGAGTGTTTGACTAACTCTGTTTGGGTGTCCCCATGGCACAATAAATAATATAACAATTTAAAATTTTGACTTTCGTGCCTCCTTGAGGAAATCGTGGGTCTCCCAAAAAGCTCCAAAAAATATATAAAATTTGCCCAAAAATAGGTGCAGGCCCCATAAAATGCTGAAACTGCTGGAGAAGGTGTGGAAGACATCACTCTCATCATTGTGACTCAGCCCATGCCATTTATTTTCCCCAGTAGCCCAAATCTATTTCTTCAATAGCCATTTGATCATTTTTTAATCTGCCTTGAGAAACGTGATACTGCTAAAACAGCCTCCTAGGGTGCCTGCGTTGTCAATTTGAGCCCTCCAAGCTCTCTAGGATGGGGGTACAATGGTACAAACAAGTGGCTGCACCCCCCTATGCCCATACAACGCCCTAGGATATCCAACTGAAACATCTCTCTGCTCAAACAAATCAATCTGTGAAGAAAAACTGCATCAAAAAAGCAAAATAAGCCTGATCACATCTGTAAGTGCCCGAAACTGGAAATAAACTGTCTCATTGGACTCAGAGAGTCCCAATCCATCAAAGGTGTATACTCTTACCCCTCATAGGTCTCTGTCTGATCATCAATCATAACCAATAAACAATATAACCATCTGTGAATAATGAGACACCAATAATAACTCAGAATAGATCAATCTGCTGCAAGTGTTAAGAGTTTAAACCATGCTCTACAACTCATTCACGTAACAAAATCAACAAGTAGCATTCATTTTACTGGCATTACATCAACAAATACTTATAAATATCAAGCGTTATTTATTATTACTTAGACTCAGACTTTCAAAACTATACTCACTTCATAGCTGTAGTCATTTTGCTAGTGAAGGGTGAAAGGTGGAAATGACAAGGCTAAAACAAAGGATGACCTCCTACTCAACATCATGACACTTTGGACAAGGAAAGGGAGAACTCACTATAACCAATATTGGACAAACAACAACACAAGGAATGGCAGTGCCTCACAAATGGATGAGTTGTTTAGAGAGTGCTTATTCAACTTAGGCATCATGTCTACATCAATCTTGATCCAATTTCATTAGGATCACATTTTATTATGTGCCCTTTTTGTCCTATATGAACCCTTTGGGACTTCACCAGTGCTCAAAAGCACAGCTAATCGCAGCTTTCATCCGGGCCATATTTATTTTTAACAAGGTTAGCAATTCTTTGATATAACATTTTTTAACCATTGCTTTTTGGACCTTTTCTTATACTCTTCAAGGAGTATTTTAGCATTTCATTGCTCTTGCCCTTTCTACATATGTTAAGAAACACAATTTTAAAATTTTCATTTTCCATGGGCGCATATTTAATATATCAATAAAAGTAGTACATGAGCTTTCAGTTTTAGCCAACAACAACTCAAGTGACTAGGGGGAATTCTGCACAGTGCCAAACATCGGGACAACCGACCAGAATGATTTAGGCATACTATCCAACTTACCAAAGGCAAGTTTTATCACCAACTCAGAGCCAAGACACAATGTAAACAGGGAGGCTTGTCCAACAAAGGTTCTAGCGGGGAAAAAGGTCCTCCATGCCACAGGTCAAGAAGTCAATTGGGTTGAAAATTAAACTGGAAGGTAATGGATGGATGAAGACAATGAAATGATGGAGCCAATCACTAGCAAGCCAAAACAATGATGGGAATGACTACCTCTATTCTCCCTAAGGAGGGTAAAACCAATGAGTATAGATCAAGAACTTCAAAGCCAGAGTAAGGACATCAATACATAGTATAATATACAACCAAGTCCATATAAATATGACCGCCAGATCATAATACCACAAGTCAATATATGTCACAAGAATCAATATAAGAGCAATAATAACCATAACACCATATAAAATACTGAGTCATATCCATGCAATATAATCCATTTGAAACACCATATATCCAATGAGAAAGTACTAATATAACACTGGGCATCCACTACTGCTCTGAAATAACATAAATGGCTATATCAGTCCTCAAATCTGAGTGTGCTGAGACTCAGTCCTGGCATGGGAGAGTACAATAGTCCACTAATACAAAACTGATCCATCAGAAATGCTCATCTCAGCATCTCATATGTAAGAGATCTGGCTGAAAAATGTATTGTGTCTGAAAAATAGAATATGGTAGCCCGGCTACTATATATGTGATAACATCTGGCTCCAGCTGGGACAAGTGCTCTGCTCAAATGAGAACCTCAGAATCTCTGGTCCTCACACTCTGCTTCTCACATCCTCGATCAATCCATCCAGCTCTGCAACCGCTACCAAGAATGTACCTGACTACCTGCAACATGTCCAGAGCTATACCAAACTCACAGACCGGTCGTCAGAACAATATGTGGATAATATATAAAATACTGAAAATAAAGATGCATGAAACTGAAAAGCGGAAAATAAATCTAATCTATAACCACAACTTTCAATAAAAGTTTGATTTTTTTAATTTTATTTATTTTGCAGGATAATAAAATTACACTAAGAGCTTCAAAGGTGAGCTTCAAACAAGAAAGCAAGATTCTATACTACTGCTGGGAAAGGCTTATTCAGATCCTATCTACTCTAACCTGACCAATTAGGCAAGTGCTAAGTAAAATCATAAATCCAATGCAACCACTTGTTGAACCAATCTATTGAGCTTCTTTACAGCTAATGATACAACAAGTCAAAGATAGGTTGTAAGTAATGTGAATGAAAATTGAAGCTATTGTAACTTGTTGTTTGAAAATCAAAGAAAGATATGGATAAAGAGAAATGAAATCATGCCAGGGATGAGATTGATTGTTGTAGACTTCTTCCATCCATAGATCGATAGGATCATAAAATTTATGCAAGTTTAAATTTGATGAAAGAAAAGAATACGATACATAATTCATCCCTCCAAGGCCATCATTTTTTCTCTCATCTTTTTGGTCAACATACTCAATCATTCTCACATTATGATCAATGATGAAGCAAAATAGGGACAAATTAGAAATCTTTAAACCAGAAATTGAGATTAACCCCATTTCTTGTTTATAAAATGAGAAAATATGGAATTGGTCTTTATAGAGCTTCTCATTCACCCAATCAAAGAAATTAGCAAAGTTGAAAACATTATGCACCAAGGATGAAAGGATACAAAATGTTTTACCATTTACCATTTGGCACTTTCTAGAATCTGTACCACATGATACCATAGAGAAGGACTTCAAGAGCTGGGATGGGAGGGTGGATTGACAAATTAAGACTTGATTTGTATCACCTAAAGATGTTAACACCAATATTCCATGTGATGCAGGACATTTGCTAGAGAAATTGGCAAAATTAAAACTAAAATCCCAAGAACTAGACTCACTATGATTAATCTCCTCGACCAAATCACCTTGTCCAAAAATATGACGGGGAATAGCAACAACATTACAAGAATCATTCCTTGGAGGCTCTTGATGATTATTTGGACACGGATTCCAGTTAGAAAGATGTGACAAAGAAAGTTCTAGGTCAAGCTCGCTCACTAAAATATCATCATCATGTGGTTGTTCTTCTTGAGATTGTTCATTACATTCAGCTGAGGATAAATGATCACCATCATTCATTTGATAAGGAAAAATATCACTATGATCATTTCTGTCCTCACAAACTTTTTCTTCAACTACAATATGACCACATGATTGCTCTTCAACAGAAGTTTTATTAATTTCCACCTTTTCTTCTTTTGCAGTGATATGATCAAGGTCTGAATCAAGATTCGAATAGGTTGGATACTGACTCAAATTATCATCTATTAGGAAATGACTATGGAGCTCCTCTTCTAAAAGCTCTTTAATGGACTCACAAATGGAAGGCTCAACTATGGATGCTTCTTGATGGTGATTAGGTTCCCTTCCACGGATCAAATCCAGGATTTGCTCTGTGACTGCTTTAGGTAATAATAGCAGAGTATCTCGTATGATTTGATTGATATCCTTCTTAGTTTCAACATGAGGTTTTGAAACATTATTCTCAAAATACTCTGTAACATTCTTATGCATTGCAAGCACACTCATAATTTGGAACATATCAAAAGAGGAATGGTCCAATTGAGAAAGCACTTCGTCAATATATTGATTATCAACGGCATAATCATTGCTAGGCTGACACTCTAAAATTGTATCCGTGTTCCTACTCCAACTATCAATTAACAAGTCTGTGAACATGTCATACCCAATGATGGATCCTGGTGCTAAATGATAAAACCATAGTTGAACATCCCCTTGCAAGGATTCTCCTAAGGCTCGCATATAAACATCTTCATTGTCTACACCTCTATATTCCATGTAATCCCAGAGGATGTCCAAATGACTTTCAATAGATATATCTTTATTTCCATTGAACCAGGGCATCCTCCTGGTGTAATCATTTGGCATAGGATGAGGTGCTCCCAGTGTTTCAGAAAAGTCAAAAGGAGACCGTTTGTCTATCTTTTTAACAACTCTGGTTACTTGGCTATAATGCTTTGACTGGGATTGACCTCTAGGTTCATGTCGACTTACAAGTCCACTCAGGATGGTCAGGAAATCTTTATTGCATGGGTGAGGAAGCTGGTGGGTATCATAAAGATTGTGATAACTAGATTCATACCCATAATCATGCTCGAGATCATCCTCATACCCGTAGTCTAACCTCCCTCTATTCCTTTCGCTTATTTGTCTGTTAGTTTCAATCATGTTCTTGGTTACTTCCTTCAAGTGCTTCAAAAAAACATCCGAATTCATTATGATTTATGGTATGCTCTAAGAACTTAAGATTAATATGTTGGGCACGATCCTCAGTGGAGTCGCGGGGTGGAGTCGCCAGGTAAACCACACAAGTAATTCACCGAAAAAGATACGTCGTAGGGAAAGGTGAGGTATGTTGAACCAAGGTAGGCCTCTACCTCCCCGGCAACGGCGCCAAAATGTTATCACCCGCCTTGTAGTTTCCTGCTTGAGGTGGATCCAAGATGGATGGTAGAGGAGCAAGCAACTAAGGGGTGGAACCACGACTTCCTAGACTCCCAAATGGATGGTTGTCAAGCCAATCAAGGCAGCCTTCACTTTAGGTTATCCTAGTCCAGGACAACAATGGGGGAGACCCAGATCTGCTCCCGACAGAAGAGATCGGACCTAGACACCAGAAGAAGATCAGATGGGGCTTCAGGGTACTTAAGGTGCAGGGTGAATGGAAGCCCTAGCTCTAGGGTTTAGGTACTAGCAACTGGTGGAGGTGACAACCGTCTTGGGAAACGTAACTATAATAGGGTAAACAAGGACAGAGTTGGGACTATCTAGTACCTAGAAATCAAACTCAATGAAAGGTATTTGAGTTATCAATAAATGTTGGTAAAGGGCAAAGGCTAAGAGCCTAAGGGCAGCACTAGCTAGGAGATCAGTGCTTTGTGTGCATTAGGCAATGGAGTCAGCAGCAAACCAATGTTTCAGAAAACCCACCTAGGAGACACCTTGATCTACGAACCAGAAAGCAGTTGGTCCAGAAACGCTAAGGTACAGGAAACTCAGCTCAATGGATGACTAGCACTAGGGCTTGGGAGGACAGATCTGCAGCTTTAGGAAGACAGATAGCGCTAGGGCTTTGGGAGGATGGATCAGCGTTGAGGATGAAAAAAAATCAGGGAGACCTGATCTACAAGCCCAAATCAGGAAAATAGCAGGAAAATCAGATCTAGAAAAGTCAAAATCTAATGATGGGGCTAGGAGAATGAAAATTGATTTTTTCAGATCTAGGGAAAATCAGAATGAATTAGCACAGCGTTGAGGGTGTTCTCGGATGCTTGGGACCCGATCTATCAGCCTATCATGTCAAATTTCAAAAAAACATACTTCTGGAAAAGGCCAATTTTCAGTGAGGGCGCTAGGGCAGTTTCAGCTAAAAAATCAGATCTAGGTCAATCTATGAGGAATTTGACCAGCGTTCCAGTTGATTTAGTTAGGGGGACGCCCGATCTATGAAACCCAGAAATGGTTTGGCAAAAGATAGGACGGTTCCCTAATTATTTGATTTTTTAGGTTTTCATGGTTTAGGAGTTTTTCAGAAAAATAGTTAAATTTCAGCAAGGTACAATGGAATAAGATCAGAAAAGAAGAACTTACATGTGGATCTTACCTAGATAAGCTTGTAGAAGTCTGTAACAGTGACGATCCTAGCTATCTCGATCAATCCTGGAAGATCCCCGTGATTTCTATGGCATATGCAAGCTCCAAGCCATCAAAGCGCCCCCTACCCTGTATGAGCAAACGTCAACCATATCAAATTTACACATACAAAATAAAGAAACTGAATGCTACAAGACAGTAAAATGAAGTGATCATAGATCGCATTGAAACTAATGAATACCCCCTAATCCAAGACGAAGAGAACCGAACGAGTTGAGGTCCCCATACAAAAACGTTCCAGCCAAAACGCCCTCCTGTAAACAAAACAATGATAGCCACAAAAAAAAATAGATCTCACGAGAATTTCCACGATGCTAGTAAGCTGAAGACAAGCTAATCACCATTTGAGCACATCAGATGCAAAGCAAATCCAAAAAAAATTCCATAGAAAAAGTCTTTCTATTATTCAGATCCAAGAGCCAAAAACCCCTTACAAATGAGAAGCTCTCTCCTTTAAATAGAAATAAGAGAACCTTAATCATAATCAAATCCTAACCACTCTCAAAACGAGTGGCTAAGATTAAAAGATACAATGTTCTAATCAATAGTTGAGATGAGCTCAACATACAATACACGGATCAATATAATTATAATTTACCAAAGTGGACTTAAACCATAGTTACATATATCGTGTCGGCGAATATATCGCCTGGGGTCCGGAATGAAACTTATCGGCAGCAACAGCGAAAATATCGGAAAATATCGGCAAATGTCGTTTTGCATTAAAAAATACAAAAATAAACATTTTTTTTCAATTTTTTTAACATCTAAAGCAACAACAACATCAAATAAACACATTTCCACATAAATATTAAAATACAACTCATATATAAGATGCATAATATGTCAAATGGTGGATCATGATCATATATCGACTATAAACTGAAAATACTGAAATATGTTCTTGATGGAATGATAGAACATCACATCAAAAGATCAAAATAAATGTCTCTCAAGTGATGAATCATCATGAGTCATGACTCATGAGGCATGTAGAATCATAGTGTATAGAGTCTAGACATAGGACACCAACATAGTATGATAGTATAGTACAATGATAAAAATAGGAATCAAGTCATCGACTCCCTGAGGATGATTCTCTAATCAATCTACCCCTTTTACGGGTCAAGGGCACTGGCTGTGGCACCACTCTTCCTCTAGAAGCAGTAGGTACCGGTGGTCGTGGAGGTGGTCCAGATGAGCCTGGGGTGGAACTAGAACCTCCAACTGCTCGAGTAGATGTTGTGGATGCGGGGGAGGTGAATGTGAGCTGTCTCCTCCCAATCCCAACTGTATGACTCTGTGGAGGTGGTGGGCCACCTGGAGCTGGTCGGCGCTGCAAATGAGTATCAACCTCCTCCTCAATGTCCTCATAGTCATAGGCATAGTCATCCTCTGGAAGTGGAACATCAGCATCCTCCTCTTCCCCCTCCTCCTCTGACGGATCTGCATCATCATCCCCCTCTTCCTCCAACCATTCAGGTGCCTCGTCCATCACAGGATCCTCCCTCTCCACCCTCCATTTGCTGGTAGTGTCAATTTCATCCAATGAAATGGCATCTGGATTGGGCACTTTCTCAATTTGTTTCACTTCCAACCTTAGATTGTAGTAGACATAAACCATGTCATTAAGGCGCTGAGAAAGTAACTTGCATTAGTATGAGATCCATAGTTAGGGGGTGATAAATGATGATAAATTCAAATTCAAAATTGTGATAAATTATATTTAAAATTAATAAAATTATAAAGAAGCAAAGATTATAAATTTTAAACTTTAACATTTCTAAATTGAAAATTCTAACCTTCTGCGCTTCTTGGAGTGTATCTTCTCAAAGACACTCCAATTGCGCTCACACCCTGATGAGCTGCAAGTTTGACTTAACACTCTAATGGCAAGTCTTTGCAACTCCGGGACTCTGCGACCATAGTTAGTCCACCACACATCTACAAATAAAACAAGGAAGGTAAACGGTAAGACAAAATTCAAATTACAAATTACAATGTATTAAATTTTTACCAAGTAAAAAACATAGAAATGAAAGGGTAATTAATTAAGAGTCTAAGAGATCAAAATTTGAAAGTTTTAAACAAATTGTACCTGGCATCCTTGTGGTTCTATCCTGGACAGCCATGTCATAGCCAAAAGTGCCACCTGACATCCTATAGATCTCCATCTGTCTAGAAATCTCTGCTCGCTCAGAGGGAGTTAACACCATCCTCTGAAGACACTGGAGAAAGCCATCCATGACCTCAGCATCAAACTGAAAGCCACATGCATAAGAGAAAGCAGGGTTGAGGTAGAGCCCTGCTGCATGAATGGGACGATGGAGAGTATTATTCCATCGTTCATCGATCAAACTCCATAGTTCAGCTCGTCTTGTGAGTCCCACCTCCCCCTTGTCCTCATAGTAGCGACG
>LPNX010913818.1:355485-413034 GCA_001517045.1 Pseudotsuga menziesii | reverse complement strand
ATATTGTGGCCCTATCTCTTGGATAAACTTATCCAACAAATCACATAATAAGCGTGCATCTTTAACATAGGGAGATGCATCGATAGATTTGATAAAAACTATCCCCCTGGGACAACTGACCAAGAAATTGATAAGGGATTTGCCCTTCCCATCAGTCCATCCATCCGACATAATAGTGCAATCGGTGACCGCCCATGACTGTTTGAGCTCATCTAATCTCCGGGTGCAATCAACCTTCTCCTCATCAAGGAGTCTCCCTCTCAAATCATTATAGGAAGGCCCCTTATAATCTGGACCAACAGTGCCAGCAGCTTCAAACATGGCATGATAGTAGGGGTTGTTTTTGGCGATGTTGAAAGGCACATCACCCCATAGAAAACATTTTGTCACAAGTCTATTCGCCTCATCCTTCTTCCTTTGTTTGAGCATGGTTCGAACAGAAGGTTGCCTCGAATGCGATGCCACATAAGGTGAGGCTGAAGAAGGCATAGTGAAATATGGGGGTCGTGTAGATGAGGAGAAGGAATGCATGTCACTTGTGCCCCCCATGGTTCGTGACTGTGTTCTAGATGCAAGTTTGTGTCTGAATTCCTCTTTCTCGTCCCTCTTCTTAGCCATGTCAAGAATGGATTGGTTTGCAATCCGCATCACTTCTGGGGTAACAGCAGGATAAACATCCACTTCATGCCCAGCAATTTTGGCAAGGTGGTATTTCAAGCGGCTAATTCCACCAGAAATATCCTTCCCACATAGTTTGCAATTCAACTTTT
This sequence comes from Pseudotsuga menziesii, assembly GCA_001517045.1. Lineage (NCBI taxonomy): Eukaryota > Viridiplantae > Streptophyta > Pinopsida > Pinales > Pinaceae > Pseudotsuga > Pseudotsuga menziesii. Next base: position 412,264 of record LPNX010913818.1, on the reverse strand, counting down.
GCCGATTATTAGAGTCAATTGGTTGCCCATACTCCCACATTGGATCCAATGGCTTTGGCATTGTGTCCACTGTCACCTATGCCACATTGCCACAACAAACAAACAAAAATGAATCAATTTTTAAATGTTCTTCTTTAAAATTTTGATTCTTGAAAACAATGAAATTATTAAAAATTTAAAACATTCAAACTTCAAAGAAATGGGAGGGTGGCCTACCTAAAACCCTATAGGCTATGATTGTAATGGCAAATCTACACCCTACACTAAATCTAAACCTAAACCCTACCTTAAATCTACATTAACCAACAAATCTCAAACAAAATAAAAAATAATGAAAGTTTAAAGTTAAAAATACATACTTGATTAAATGCTATGGAAACTTGATTGCCCCCTTCCTCTCTTGTAGAAAATCGCCCAAGATCGCCCAAATCGCCAGAGCTCCACTTCCTCCAAGCCAAAATATCCAAATGAATGAAAAAAACCGGGCCGCAGACTCTTATCGGTGATTTTTTTTAATTTTTGGGCAGCAGGGCGATATATTCCATCGAATCGCGATATTATCAGAATGTATCACAATATATTGAAAATGTCGAAAAATGTCGCGATAAATTAGTGGCAATATATCGCCGACCCTATCATCTCGCAATATATCGCGATGTCGGTGATATATCGCCGATATATGTAACTATGACTTAAACCACCCAAATAAAGGTAACCCACTCAACAAGAAATAAATGAAAGCACATGGTGGGTCCAATGAGTGTTTGACTAACTCCGTTTGGATGTCCCCATGGCACAATAAATAATATAACAATTTAAAATTTTGACTTTTGTGTCTCCTTAAGGAAATCGTGGGTCTCCCAAAAAGCTCCAGAAAATATATAAAATTTGCCCAAAAATAGGTGCGGGCCCCATAAAATGCTGAAACTGCTGGAGAAGGTGTGGAAGACATCACTCTCATCATTGTGACTCACCCCATGCCATTTCTTTGCCTCAGTAGCCCAAATCGATTTCTTCAATAGCCATTTGATCATTTTTTAATCTGCCTCGAGAAACGTGATACTGCTAAAACAGCCTTCTAGGGTGCCTGCGTTGTCAATTTGAGCCCTCCAAGCTCTTTGGGATGGGGGTACAATGGTACAAACAAGTGGCTGCACCCCCCTATACCCATACAACGACCTAGGAGATCCAACTGAAACATCTCCCTGCTCAAACAAATCAATCTGTGAAGAAAAACTGCATCAGAAAAGCAGAATAAGCCTGATCACATATGTAAGTGCCCGGAACTGGAAATAAACTGTCTCATTGGACTTAGAGAGTCCCAATCCATCAAAGGTGTATACTCATACCCCTCATAGGTATTTGTCTAATCATCCATCATAACCAATAAACAATATAACCATCTGTGAATAATCAGACACCAATAATAACTTAGAATAGATCAATCTGCTACAAGTGTTAAGAGTTTAAACCATGCTCTACAACTCATTCACGTAACAAAATCAACAAGTAGCATTCATTTCACTGGCGGTACATCAACAAATACTTATAAATATCAGGCTTTATTTATTATTACTTAGACTCAGACTTTCAAGACTATACTCACTTCATAGCTGTAGTCATTTTGCTAGTGAAGGGTGAAAGGTGGAAATGACAAGGCTAAGGCAAAGGATGACCTCCTACTCAACATCATGACACTTTGGACAAGGTAAGGGAGAACTCACTATAACCAATACTAGACAAACAACAACACAAGGAATGGCAGTGCCTCACAAATGGATGAGTTGTTTAGAGAGTGCTTATTCAACTTAGGCATCATGTCTACATCAATCTTGATCCAATTTCATTAGGAACACATTTTATTCTGTGGCCTTTTTGGCCTATATGAACCCTTTGGGACTTCACCAGTGCTCAAAAGCACAGTTAATCGCAGCTTTCATCCGGGCCATATTTACTTTTAACAAGGTCGGCAATTCTTTGATATAACATTTTTTTAACATTGCTTTTTGGACCTTTTCTTATACTCTTCAAGGAGTATTTTAGCATTTCATTGCTCTTGCCCTTTTTACATATGTTAAGAAACACAATTTTACAATTTTCATTTTCCATGGGCACATATTAAATATATCAATAAAAGTAGTACATGAGCTTTCAGTTTTAGCCAACAACATCTCAAGTGACTAGGGGGAATTCTGCACAGTGCCAAACATCGGGACAACCGACCAGAATGATTTAGGCATACTATCCAACTTACCAAAGGCAAGTTTTATCACCAACTCAGAGCCAAGACACAATGTAAACAGGGAGGCTTGTCCAACAAAGGTTCTAGCGGGGAAAAAGGTCCTCCATGCCACAAGTCAAGAAGTCAGTCGGGTTGAAAATTAAACTGGAAGGTAATGGATGGATGAAGACAATGAAATGATGGAGCCAATCACTAGCAAGCCGAAACAATGATGGGAATGACTACCTCTATTCTCCCTAAGGAGGGTAAAACCAATGAGTATAGATCAAGAAATTCAAAGCCAGAGTAAGGACATCAATACATAGTATAATATACAACCAAGTCCATATAAATATGACCGCCAGATCATAATACCACAAGTCAATATATGTCACAAGAATCAATATAAGAGCAATAATAACCATAACACCATATAAAATACCGAGTCATGTCCATGCAATATAATCCATCTGAAACACAATATATCCAATGCGAAAGTATTGATATAACACTGGGCATCCACTACTGCTCTGAAATAACATAAATGGCTATATCGGTCCTCAAATCTGAGTGTCCTGAGACTCTGTCCTGGCATGGGAGAGTGCAATAGTCCACTATACAAAAATGATCCATAAAAAATGCTCATCTCAGCATCTCATATGTAAGAGATCTGGCTGAAAAATGTACTGTGTCTGAAAAATAGAATATGGTAGCCCGGCTACTATATATCTGATAACAGGGGCCACTGACGGTAATTTATACATAAAGTTTGAAAACAAAAATATGATCATTGTTGTAGTCTACGTAGATGATATCATATTTGGAAGTGATCTACAAATTCTAAGTGTAAACTTTGTTTCAGAAATGAAGAAGGAATTTGAAATGTCAATGTTAGGAGAACTAACATTCTTTCTAGGTTTACAAGTATCTCAATCAAAAAAAGGGACTTTCATCTCTCAAACCAAGTATATCAAAGAGATGTTGAAAAAGTTCAAAATGGAAAAATACAAACCTGTTAGTACTTATATGGTCACTGGTTGTAAATTGAGCAAGGATGATGAATCTTTAGAAGTAGATCGTACTATGTATAGGTCAATCATTGGTAGTTTATTATATGTAACATCTACAAGACGAGATGTAATGGAGGTTGTAGGTTTGGTTGCCAGATTCCAATCAACCCCAAAAGAAACACATGTGGCTGCAGTAAAAAGAATTCTTAGATATCTAAAAGGTACTGTGGATTGTGGATTATGGTATCCAAAAGCAATAACTTCACTCTAAGGGAATTCACTGATGCAGATTGGGCAAGAAGTATTGATGACAGAAAAAGTACTAGCGGAGCAGCATTCTACTTAGGAGATTGCTTGGTGTCATGGCTAAGCAAAAGGCAGTCTTCCATTTCACTGTCTACAACAGAAGCCGAGTATATTGCTGTTGCATCATGTTGTACACAAGTCATTTGAATGAAGCAAACATTGGAAGATTTACATAGTTTTAACGTAGAAAATTTTCCATTTTTTTAATTGTCTAAAGACACTTCTAAAGTGTTTTTGGGCATATTTCAACTAATATTACTTGTTGGTTTTTAGCAGATCCATAAAAAAAGAGAAGGAAACTCTACCCGAAAACACAAATTCTTTACATCCGGAGCTTCCAAGAAGTCCCCCCCCTCAGTTGGGCTTCTTTCTTCTGCTTGTTGTAAGCCTTTGTATCCCAGATAACAAGGACCAAAGATAGTTTCTTCTAAGTATTATATCCAAGTAAAAATTCAAATCTCGAGTGGGCTCAAAAGAGCCCATTCCCCATCCCCCCTGGGGGGATCCACGTCTGTGTCACTTTTCACACTTTTTTCATTTTTTTTTAAATTTTTTCTTTAGTTTAGTTTGTTTTACTTATCTGCAGGATAGTATAATTTATTTAATACTGCAAAAATCTGATCATTTCCATATTTCAAAGTAATACTATTACTTACCCCACGATTTACCGAGTGACCCGAAAGGGGAAAGAGACTCGTGGTAGATTAATTAGAGAACCTTTTTTTGTTCTTTCTTGCACTTTAATTCTAATTTCACTACAAAAAAATTAATAAAATCCACCCATCCTTGCTTTCCCGATTGCGATTCACATGAACCGAAAGAGATTCTTGGAGGTCACTTTTTCTTCTATTAACAACAAAACTATTCTTAATATCCTTAAAATCTTTTAGACTCCGTTGTGTATGCTCTGCACCGCTGCGGTTCGACCAAACAATTGGCTGCATCAAAAGCAACATGGGTGACTAGCTTTAATTAGGTCTCATTTTTCAATTAACTTCCCAGGCGAAAATCCAACGCCTCGAATTAATCCGTTGTGGTGGAAAAATCCACAAAGGAAGCAGAAACAACTGGGTAGCGACCTCGAGACACCGTTAGGCTACACCCTTGTTGATGTAGTGTTGAACACGTCTCAGAAACTCCAAATAGCCCACATATTCCTTGCAGGGAGCCACATCGAATAACGTTTTTGGACATACTCCTCGTATCTTCGAGTATATTTGGAGTTCCCTCTTCCTCATAAGTTAATCAACTCATCTCCACATTAATTTAAAATTGACCAAGAGCACTTGCAACACTTTCCTTTTCAACAATACAACAACACTTTTTATCATGGACTCCATTTGGCACTGGTTCTTTATTTTATATAATCATTTGCTTTCATGTGCTTTGGTATATCATACATTGAGTTTTATGTTGTCATGATTTAAATCTTGTTGGATTATTTGTCTTACTATTTTCTTTCGTCAAACTCTTAAGTAATCTTAATTTTCACCGCAACACTAAGCTTTAACAGGCTTAGCAATTTAATAGGGTCTACCCCCCTTGGCTTCGTTAGGAGTTGGCCTAAACGGAGGAGTCAAGAACAAGGTGACAACCTTGACTTGAGACTTGCCCCTAAGGACACACCGAGTGGCTTGAATATTTCTGCCACGTTCCCCCCCAGGTGTGTGAAAGGCGGCAACAGTAACCGAGAGTAATAAAGTTTTTGAGTAGGCTCTTCAGAGCCCACTCCCCATAGCCCCAGGTGGGATCCACGTCGGTGTTATTTTTTGTGTTGTGCTTTATTAGTTTAGTTTTTGTTGAAGAGTTCTATACTTTGATCTGTATTTTCATTCTATATCTTATTTGAATCAAAATAACACTAATACTAACCCCACAACTTCCCGAGTTACCCGAAAGGGGAATGAGATGCGTGGTAGGATTAATTAGAGAACCTTTGTTTCTTTCAGTACTTTAGTTTTTACTTCGCATTAATTAGATAACCTTTTTTTGTTCTTTCTTGCACTTTAATTCTAATTTCACTACAAAAACATTACTAAAATCCACCCCTCCTTGCTTTCCCGATTGCGGTTCACTTGAACCGAAAGAGATTCTTGGAGGTCTTTTTTCTTCTTTTAACAACAAAACTATTCTTAAAATCCTTAAAATCTTTTAGACTCCGTTGTGTATGCTCTACACTGTTGCGGTTCGACCGAACAGTTTGTTGCATCAAAAGCAACGTGGGTGACTAGCTTTAATTAGGTATCATTTTTCAATTAACTTCCCAAGCAAAAATCCAACGCCTCGAATTAATCCGTTGCGGTGGAAAAATCCACAAAGGAAGCGGGAACAACTGGGTAGCGACCTCGACACGCCATTAGGCTACACCCTTGTTGGTGTAGTGTTGAACACATCTTAGAGACACCAACCAACCCACATATTCCTTGTAAGGAGCCGCATCGGATAACGTTTTTGGACATACTCCTCATACCTTCTGGTATATTTGGAGTTCCCTCTTCCCCATAAGTTAATCAACTCATCTCCACATTAATTTAAAACTAACCAAGAGCACTTGCAACAATTTCCTTTTTAGCAATCATAACAACACTTTTTATCGGAGGACTGCATTTGGCACTAGTTCTTTATTTTATATAATCATCTACTTTCATGTGATTTGATATATCATACATTGATTTTTATGTTGTTGTGATTTAAATCTTATTGCAATATCTTGTGTTAGTATTTGTTTTCATCAAACTCCTAAGTAATCTTAATTTTCACAGTAACACTAAGTTTTAACAGCCTTAGCAATTTAATAGGGTCTACCTCCATTGGCTTCGTTAGGAGTTGGCCTAAACAGAGGATTCAAGAACAAGGTGACAGCCTTGACTCAAGACTTTTCCCCAAGAACACACCGAGTGGCTTGAAGATTTCTGCCACATTCCCCCCCAGGTGTGTGAAAGGAAGCAACAGTAACCGAGAATAATAAACTTTCTGAGTAGGCTCTTCAGAGCCCACTCCCCATCTCCCCAAGGGGGATCCGCATCGGTGTCATTTTTTGTGTTGACCTTGATTAGTTTAGTTTTTGTTGCAGAGTTGTATATTTTGATCAGTATTTTCATTCTATATCTTATTTGAATCAAAGTAACACTAATACTAACCCCGCGACTTCTCGAGTTACTCGAAAGGGGAAAGAGATGCGTGGTAGGCTTAATTAGACAATCTTAGTACTTTAGTTTTTACTTCCCATTTTAAAATTTACCCCTCCTTGCTTTCCCAATTGAGGTTCATTTGAACCGAAAGAGATTCTTGGAGGTTTTTTTTCTTTTTAACAAACAAACTTAGTCTTTAAAATCCTTAAAATCAACAAGACTCTGTTGTGTATGATCTGCACCGCTGCGGTTCGACCAAACAGTTGGCTGCATCAAAAGCAACGTGGATAACTAGTTTAATTAGTTTTCACATCTCAATTAACCTCCCCAAGAAAAAATCCAACGCCTCGATTCGATCCGTTGTGGTGGAAAATTCACAGAGGAAGCGGGAACAACTAGGTAGTGAGATCGAGACACCGTCGAGCTACATTCTTATTGGTGTAGTGTTGGACACGTCTCAGAGACTTCGACCCAACTCACATATTCCTCGCCTGGAGCTGCATTGGATAAGGGTTTTGGACATACTCCTTGTATCTTCGGGGATGTTTGGAGTTCCCCCTCCCCTAATCTAATTCACTCATCTTCCATAATAATTTAAAACTGACCAAGAGCACTTGCAACACATTTTCCAAGCAATACAACAACACTCTCTTATCTCTGGACTCCATTTTTGGCAATGGTATTTACATTATACAATCATCTTTTTTCTATATGTTTTTTATATTATGTGTTGATCTATATGTTGTGTTTTAAATATATTCTGTTGCAATATCTTGCTCAAGTGTTTTTTCCATCAAACTCCTAAGTAACTTAATCATCATCACACTAAAGCCTTAAACAACCTTAGAAACTAATAGGGTCTACCCCCCTTGGCTTCGATTAGGAGTTGGCCTAAATGAAGGAGTCAAGAACAAGTTGATAGCCTTGACTCGAGACTTGCCCCCAAGGACACACCGAGTGGCTTGAAGCTTTCTGCCACATTCCCCCCTAGGTGTGTGAAAGGCGGCAACAATAGGTGGGAAACCATGTACCATGAAAACCAAAAAAAATTTACCTAGCAAAATTGTTTAAGCTCTCAAAAACTCAACAAGGCATTTTTTGCCACCTTTTATCTTCTTCTCTATGAAATTATTGCATCCCTGCGGGGGGTTTTGTAATGATATGTCAGCATGAGGGTTAATTTTTGTAAAACTTGGTTACCTAGGACTTTACCATTAGGGAATTTCTTTGATCGAGTGTTTTTTCCCTGGGCTAATTATATTTTATTTTAAGCGATTTTAATTATCTAAGTTTTTCACTCAAAAAACTCTCAAAAGTGGTGAAATGTGTTCTAATGGTCTATCCCGTGTGATAATTGTTGCCATCTAAGTTGTACTTGGTGGGTTTTTAAAACGAGTCGACAAAGTAAAACAAGTATACTTGTTCATTCTTCAGAGCCCAAAAGTCCGCAAAGCTTTTTTTGGGATATTTTTCAAAAACATTTGTAACACATGTTCACATCCCCTTGGGGAAATTGTAAAAAATGCGCTAGCATGATTAGTTTTATAAAAGACTCGGCTTCTTAGAATTAGACATCAATCTGACTAGCCCAAAGTGTTTTTTCCCTTGGTTATCATCTGTTGTTGAACAAACAACTAATAATTTCTGAGTTTTTCACTCATACCTCCAAAGTTGGGGTAGTCGTCTTGGTGCTTAGGCCTTAGGAGGTTATTAGAAACCCTGGGTCAAAGTTTGTAAACATGCTAGGAATTGGAAGTGAGTCGTATGGACATGTGCTAGGTCCCCCTAGGTTTTTGTTCAATTTTGAGAAAAATATTTTTTCCCACAAAAATTAGGCCATTTTTTAATGGTTTAATTAAAAAAATTGTAAAGGGCATAAAAGTCGGGTCCAGAGTTTTGATTTTGGCGTGGGGATGCTCGTTTTCACACTCATAGCGTCCTCTTTACCCTAGATTCCACTTTTTCCTATGATTCGGGCAGTTAAAACCATAGAAGAAAACATCGCCGAAAAATCGCCGATGTCCCGAAAAATCGCGAGATTTTCAGGCCGGCGATTTTTTCCGGCGAAAAAATCGCGAGTTCAACAAAAAATCAGACATCGCGCGGTTTGGAAAAAATCGGCGAGTTTTCGGAAAAAATCGCGCCACGAAGGAAAAAATCGGCGAGTTGACTAAGTCTTTCCGGCGAGGGTTAAAACTCATGTCGGCAACTCGTTTACGGTTTTATTATGCATCATTCGCGTCGGCTGTTGAGGACCAGGAGAGAGGGTTTAAACTTTAACGTTCCGGAGCACAGGCCCACAGAGTAACTAGCAGGCGGCGTCGCGGCGAGTGTTCAGGTAAGTACTCACGAGTTTATATATATATATATATATTTTAAAACGGGACAGAGCCCGACCCCGAACAGACTCCACAGAGCCCGACCCCGAACCCGAACAGACTCCACGCGCTTTCGTTTTTTTTAAAACCGGCCACGAACAGACTCCACAGAGCCCGGCCCCGGCCCCCGACAGACTCCCCACGCCCGCGCATTTCGTTTTTTAATATACTATATATTATATATAGTATATGCTATATACTATATATTATATATAGTATATACTATATACGATATATATTATATAGTAATAAACTATATAGTATATTACTATACGTTGTATTATGTAATACTGTATAGTATACAGTATATGTACAGTATATACTATATACTGTATACTATACAGTATTACAGCGTATAGTATATTACTATACGCTGTATTATGTAATACTGTATAGTATACAGTATATAGTATATACTGTGTACAGTATATAGTATATACTGTGTACAGTATATACTATATACTGTATACTATACAGTATTACAGCGTATAGTATATTACTATATAGTATATAGTATATAAGTTATATATACTATATAGTATATACTATATACTATAGTATATATATACTGTCTTTATTTAATAAATTTTTAAATTTATAAATTTTTAAATTATATTTTTAAATTTTTAAATATTTTTTATAAATTTTTAATGTGTTTATTTAAAAAAATTTAAATTTTTAAATTTATAATATAAATTTTTAAATTTTTAAATAAAGACATTATATAAATTTTATATAATGTCTTTATTTAAAAATTTAAAGATTTTTTAAAATTTATATAATGTTTTTAACTTTTTAAAGTTTATTTGGGTCTAGACTCTAAATTTTTAAATTTTAATCATAAATTCATAATGTCTTTTTTTTTTGTTTTTTTTGCAGCCATAAGTTTGTCAAAATGCCAAAGGCATTGGACCCATTTTGTCAATATGCTGACCCTGAAGATGGAACAAACCGACAACGATTGAATTGCAAATTGTGTGGGAAACATATGACAGGAGGCATTAGCAGGTTGAAGTATCAGTTGGCAAAACTCCCTAGCCATGATGTGGGGCTTTGTAGTGCAGTCACCCCCGAGATTATGAGAATGGCCCATGATGCAATTCACTCGAAAGATAGAAAAAGGGAAGAGTCAGCTGCCAATAGAGCTGAACTTGCTGCAGGTGGAGTGGCTAGGACTTCAGGGACATATGATTATGATCATCCGGATCCTACTAAGGGTAGTGTTGGGGGCTCCACGGCCATGGGTTCAGCTTCCGTGAGGGTTGTTGCGTCATCTTACTTTGTTCCACGGAATAGCATCAAGTCCATGGTTAAAAAAAGGGAGAAGGAAGAAGCAGATAGGATTATGGGGAGGATGTTTTTCTGGAATGACTTGCCTCTTACATTAACAAGAAACAATCCTTTTTTTCAGCGTATGTGTGATGCCATTGTTGTTGTTGGCCCAGGGTACAAGTGCCCTACATATGAGGAGATTCGAGGCCCAATTCTTCAAGCAAAGAAGAAAGACATCAATACTAGATTGGAGGAATTCAAACAGTCATGGGAGATTTCTGGATGCACATTGATGTATGATGGTTGGTCAGATGCGAAGGGTAGGACCCTTATCAATTTCATGGTACAGTGCCCTAAAGGTACCACGTTTATCAAATCCGTTGATGCATCGGCACAGGTAAAAGAAGCAGCATTGTTGTGTGAGTTGTTGGATGGGGTCCTTCAGGAGATTGGTGTGGACAATGTGGTGCAGATCATAACAGATAATGCAGCCAATTATGTGGTTACTGGTAGATTGCTTATGGAGAGGCACCCCTCACTATTTTGGAGTCCATGCACTGCACATTGTATTGATTTGATGCTGGAGGATGTGGGGAAAATTCCCTTCATCAAGGAGGTTGTTGATCAGGCTAGGAGTATCACCAAATTCATATATAACCATGCTTGGGTTCTTAGCCTCATGAGGAGATGCACGAGAAACAGGGAATTGTTGCGCCCTGGAATCACACGATTTGCCACCAACTTCATTTCTCTTCGGTCTTTGCTTCGAGTTCAGTTTGAGCTGAAGCAAATGTTTGTTTGTGATGAGTGGCGAGATTGCACATATAGCAGGAGAGAGAANCACCAACTTCATTTCTCTTCAGTCTTTGCTTCGAGTTCAGTTTGAGCTGAAGCAAATGTTTGTTTGTGATGAGTGGCGAGATTGCACATATAGCAGGAGGGAGGACGGGAAAGCCATCGCTAGATTGGTTTACATCGACTCCTTTTGGGAAGGAGTAGAGGAAGTGTCCTCAATCAGTGAACCTTTGGTAAAGGTTTTGAGATTAGTTGACAGTGACAAGCCCGCTATGGGCTATTTGTACGAGGCCATGGATAGGGCCAAAGAGTCTATTCGGTCTTATTATGTCGGAAAGGGTACCCCTGGATACAATAGACACATGATGCTATGGGAGTTGATTGATACACAANGGATAGGGCCAAAGAGTCTATTCGGTCTTATTATGTCGGAAAGGGTACCCCTGGATACAATAGACACATGATGCTATGGGAGTTGATTGATACACGATGGATTGGGCTGCTCCATCGACCTATTCATGCAGCTGCACTTTTCCTCAACCATGCCTTTTCATACAAGTGTAAGTTTGATTTTGATGAAGAGGTTTTGGAAGGGCTTATTGAATGTATGAATAGGATGGTACCTAGTTTTGAGACTCGGGAGAGTATTACTCGTGAGATGGAGATGTATCGAGAGGCTACTGGACTATTTGGCTATGCCGATGCTGTCCATGCAAGGAACAATTTGACTCCAAGTAAGTGATTGCAAATTAGAATTTATTTGTATTTTGAAAATTTGAACTTCAAATTCTTAAATTTTAATTGTGTTTTATGATTTATCATTTTATTTGAAATTTGAATTATTTAATCCGATTCTTCTTCTTGTTTATTGTAGGTGTTTGGTGGAGGACATATGGTGCAAGGGCACCAAATTTAAAAAGATTTGCCATCCAAGTCCTCAGCCAAACCTGTAGCTCTTCTGGATGTGAGCGTAATTGGAGTGTCTTTGATAAAATACACTCAAAGAAACGCACCAGGTAAGTACTAAGAAGTTAGAACTTTATCAAAGCAATTAAATTCATTGTAATTTAAGATCCTGTTTCATATTGGTTTCCTCTGGCATCAAGACTCATTAAATCTTTTTATCACCCTCTTACAGGTTGGATTTCCCACGCCTGAATGACTTGGTGTATGTCCACTACAATCTTCCACTGTTGATGAAGCAGGTGGAGAAATCACCCGATGTGGATGCCATTTGCTTGGACAATATTGATGTATTGTCCAAGTAAAGGGTGGAGGATGAGTTACCTATCATGGAGGAGGCACCTGCATGGTTAGATGAGGAGCAGCAGTAGCAACAGCAGGGGCAGGAGGATGAGGAGGAGCAAGAGGAGGAACAGGAGGAGGAGGCGGACCGCTTTGACCCAGAGGACTTCATGGAGGGTGATGTGGCTTCATCAACACCACCTTCTACAGTGGTCGATGCATCTACTCCCTTATTGGCAGTGGCACCGACTCCCTCATTGGCACCTAGTCCCTCATTGGCACCTAGTAGTACAGGGCCAGGACCTTCTACTATCAGGGGAAGGCCTGGCAAACAGCCCATTATGTTTTCCCGTAAAAGGGGAAGAGGGCATTGATTTATATTTCAGAGACAGATAGTTAGCTACTAGTTTTGTGATGTCATTTTGTCATATGATATATGTATGGACCATTGATTTCCCACTTTTGTTTTGAGTACTATTGGACAACTATATTCAAAGTCCAGACTTTCAGTATTGACTTTCATGTCTCATATTATATTTGGCATGCCTACATGATATCTATCAGTTTTTTTCTATATTTATGTGTCAATGTATTTATTTGATGTCATTGTTGCTTTATATGCTTAAAATTATGAAAAAAATGAATATATTTTGTTTTTTTTAATATTTGTCGCGGTTTGCCGATTTTTGCCGATTTTTTCCGCCGATGTTGCCGAGAAGATGTTTTCTGGACCCTTGCCGATTTTTTGCCGATGCCGATGTTTTCTTCTACCTCTCAAAGCATTATTTTGCTAAAGATGCTACAAATTGTCATTTTAATGCTAAAAAACGACAAATTGGCACAAAGTGACAAAGTCAAAAGTCAAAGGGAACATGTTGGATTTGGTGGCGGTTTCCTCTCATATGGTGGGTGATCTCTTCCTTAGTGAAGGAGACTTAGCTTAGTGTATAAAGCATGTGATTTAAAGCATTTGTTTTTGATGGTGGCAATCATATCCTATGTGAGATATGCCCAACTTCTTATCGCATGAGTTGAATGAAGGAAATAAAAACATGGCACGTTGGAAATACAACTAGTAGTCCAAAACGAGTTGATTGAAGGCTATCTAATCAACATCAAATCTTGGTCATGGCAAGCTTATCTTTGAAAGAGGGTGCGCAACTCATCAAAGGATGGTGCATGTGTGGGTTTGGCGACTTGCTATTGGATGAAGGAGAATCCAATGTGAGGTAGGCACACCTTGTTGGACACACCAGTTACACTGAGAGGGGGGGGTGAATCAGTGTGCACAACTTTTATTACTTTTTTACTTTTAACAATCAACAACTTATTCAATAATATGCATTATCACATTATCATTATATCATCATCAGCATTGTTATCATCATCATATCATCATCACATAAGAAGCATAGCATGAAACACGAAACACCATATTTTACATGGAAACCCAAGTCTTGGGGGGAAAACCACAGAAGCCTTTATAATAATAATTATCCAACAACAACTGGAAGGAAGAAACTACTTCCTTATTACAATGACTTCAATTCTCCAGCTACAACTGGAAGGAGGCTACAACCCCTTGATTTACAGGCTACAACCTGAAGGAAGATCCAACTCCCTAGTTCTTTGGCTACAACCGGAAAGAGGCTACAACCCCCTTTCCTTGCCCTGTCCTGCCACCCAAATAAGAAGATAGACACTGAACTATTGAACCACAATCGCACTGATACTGCGGACATGCTAATCAACACTTGTACTACACTGCACAATCTGTATCACACTGCACAACCATTGCCACTACTAACCACTGCTCATCATCTGATCACTACTCATAAACTAATCACTATCTGTTGTATCAAACTGCTCATCATTAGATCACTACTCATCAATTGATCACTGCAACACACCTGAAGCAATAACCTGTCCAATCACGTTGTACCAATCAATCATCTGACTCAGTCAATCTGAGTCTAACCAAATGCACACCAAACTCAGTCCACCTGAGTCAAACCAACTGCTCATACAACTCAGCCAGTCTAAGTCAGACCAACTGCACATAAGGCAACCTGTGCCAATCCTGCTCAATTGAACCAACCTGTACCAAGTTGCTTGTGTACCTGTGCCAAATAAATCTAATCAAGTGCTCTAACAGTCAACCAATCCTTCTTACTTGGCCTAGTTCATCAAGTAAGAGACACATTTGAGCAACCAAGAGACTTCACATATGGTCAACCAAACTTTGTCCAAACACACTCAACTCAATGACGCCACAACCAACCTCAATCACAGTCAAGGAATACTTGACAGTTAAACATGATAAACCTCAACCAACTAACCTCGACCAAGAAGATAAGACTTAACCAACTATGTCAAACTCAGCCAGCCTCATAAACTCTTAGACACAAAAGGATTTTTCACTCCACTCAAATCAAGTCAACAAATCAATCAAATATCAAGCAAATAGCCACTTACAATACTGTCAAATGTTGTCATTAATAGTAAAAAATAGTCCAGCTCCACTTAGGTCAAAGACACATTGATCAACACTTGTCAAACTAGTTTTCAAAGAAAACACTTAGGTTGATCAAATAAATCAGTCACAAGATCTATTACTTATATGTCAACTTCTCATTCAATACTACACTATACAACAGTCAAGATAAACACCAAAATCTATGCCAACAATATCCAAGATAATCATCAAGATCACATCAAAATATATTCCAAGATAACCATCACCATAGCCTCCATAACATATTCAATGACTTCAAATATATATACCAATATATAGGCTCACATACTAAGATCAAAGATGAACTCTATCCATGAGAGACATGTGTCATCACAAGAGAAACCTAGAAGCATGAACCATAGCTTTTTGAAGATCACAAGATGAAGAAACAGTAGAAAAACCGAAATAAGCTCTAGATCATGTCACCAAATATCCCTCGTAACAAGGTTTCCAAAAAGCCAATAATTTTGTAATTCCAATTCGTATGAGAAAGTTATGCATATTTTAGTGAAGATGCCCAAAAATTTCTCCTCCACAAAGTTTCGCACTTTTCTCCAAGAGTTGCGAAAATACTAAGAGAATTGATGATGAACAAATGAAATGTTTGATATTCTATTTATATAGGTTGTGGAGGAAAGTTATTACCTTGGGACGACATGCAATTCAAAATTACAAATAATTAAATTTTCTTTTGTTTGGTCGCTGACCCAAAAAGGTGGGGTACACCAACTTCAAAAATTCATATCTCTTCAACCATAAGGAGTTAGAAGATGCTCCACATATCAACGGAAATGGCTTGACGAGGAATATCTCCCTATGATGGGTTTATTTGCAAATTCTTGGTCTAATACCCTTAAATTCTTCAATATGTCCAGGACGTCAAAGACCCCACACATGAGGGTGCCAAAGACCATACCACCAACTACAAGAGTTTCAAAGTCTTCTTCAACATATCAAGGCATGTTGTGGGCTCTACCTCCATCTACATCCCATAGCCATATAACCACAAATAGGACCATCACCATGGTTCAAGACCCAAGGCACCACATGCAAGGCTTTCAATGACTCTTTCAAAGATATCATATAATATTTAAACAAGATACTTTCCATGGACTTCAAGCCCATCACATAGGACTCCATCGCCAAGTGATGAGGGCATCATGACCAAAGATTCCATCATATCAAAGGCTCCAACAATAATGGTCTTACAAACCACCAAATGTATGGATTCCAAGACCCAAATCATTTCCAAAATTTACCACCCCATAACCAATGAACCGGCGTTGAACGCGATAATATTCTAAGTGGGGAAATCTTTACTAGGGGCGTTGGGCAACCCTCCTCGTTTGCAATGGTTGGAAAGTTATTAAACGCCTCGCTGCAAACTGGACAGTCCAACATGTCTTTGAACGAGGCCACTTAGAATATTTTTTCGGTTAAATTTCTAGTACCTTGCGTACCGGTTGGAAATTCCCCACTTAATAAACAAGATCATCATAAAATACACAATAAAATTTACTAAGACAATTGCAAAACGATCTCATGAACATCTTCGAGACTTGTATTTCAGCATCCCCAGCACTATTTGACTCCATTATGGCACTAGTCCTAAAATTCTTTCGTATTATCTAACTTGGACCATTTGTCCTTTTTATTGTAAGTTATTCATGTTGTGGATGCTTTAATTTCAGTCTTCTTATTAAACTTATATCGTGTTTTGCAAATAGCAACGTGGATTGCTTAATTGATTATTGTGTATATCATAAAAACTCCTAAACAACATTAATTCACATCTTCCACCCAAAAACATTTTAACAACAAGAGCCTTAGACAACTCTTTTTTAGGGACTATGCCCCTTGGCTTCGTTAGGAATTAGCCTAAACGGAGGAGCTGGGATCAGGTGACAGCACCTAGCTCTTTGCTTGCCCCCAAGGCCACACCTTTCCCACTTGGAAAATAGCAGTCCAAAATATTTATGCTGACGGTGTGCATTCGGCGAACAACAAATCTCACAAGTCTCAATTAGTTTAAGTCATGGGATAAAATCAAGGTGGATGAGCTGGACAGACGGAGACACATGACATGGAACCATCCTAGCACCAAGGCTTACAATTTGTACAAACATGGCATAAGCAACAGTCTTCACATCAAATTCCTTAATTAATCCTAACATAGGTTAAAGCATAATAAATATAAGCATAGGTCACCATAATCATCCTAACATGATAAGCATAGGTATCTGACATACATCATAGAGCAAAATCAAACCAAGGTGGTGTATACCTAATCTCACCAAATATACCTGTCTCCATCTGATAAGCCCATCTATAACTGTGTGTACAAACTATGACCTGTTGATCTACTACAATGAACTAGATTATCACCAAAATCACCTCAATGGAATCTGTTGTCCGCCGATTGCACACCAGCAACAGAAATCTTCCGAAAGCTGTCTCCTCACTTGAAAAAGTGGGAGAAGTGTGACCTTGGGGGCAAGCACAGAGCTAGGTACTGTCACCTACTCCTAGCTCCTCCGTTTAAGCTAACTCCTAACGAAGCCAAGGGGGGTAGTCCCTAACAAAGAGTTTTCTATGGCTCAATGTTTAAGTTAAGTTTTAAGATGTTTTGGATGCGGATGGGTGTTGTTTAGGAGTTACTTGTGATTAGAAATGATTAAGTTTATGAATATGACACATAAATCAGAGCAAACCACGTTGCTAGGAAGAGACTGAAAGATAAGCAAATATTTCAGACTTGTAACTTAAGCATTCAGATATAAACAGCAAAAATAGACCATAGGCAATTGATCAAGATAGAAGATTACTCAATTATAACGAAGGACCAGTGCCTTATGGAGTCAAATAAATGCGTGAAATAAAGTCTAGGATTTAAGCTAGTGAATATTAGGTTTTGCAAGTGCTCTTGGTAGATTTTAAGAATTTTAAAAAATGCTCTTGATTAGGGTGTCAACGAAGGTTTGTCAAAGCCGGAAGACTCTTCTAAGTTTCCTCCGTTTAAGACATGTCGGGCCCGCCCAGTTTCCCAGGCTGATATTGTCAAGTGACCAGCTAACCGGGAATCTAAGACAGCGGGAGGTTCCAGCACCTCTAATAGGAAGTACTTTGGAAGGATCCCTACAACGTCGGTGCGTTGGTTAAGGGTGTTTAAGGGTTATTAAATTACTCTTGTAGGGTTTAAAGATCCAATGTCGTTTCTGAGTATTCCGATCTAGAATCGGTCAGAGCATACTCCGGCAAGGAGGGAAGTGAGTTAATTAATTAAAGGGGTATGTGTGTTGAAGATTTCATTAAAACAATTAATTAGCTCTCCGACAAAGAGCGCTCTTGACCTCGTCTTATGACAGTGGTTCAAGAGACTTAGCTAATCTATATACAGCTAATGCAGGGATTGTGCAAACCTAGGATAGATACTCTCCGATAGAGAGTGCTCTTGACTTGTGTTTTTGCAAGTTCAAGAGTCTTAAATAATTAATTGATTAAACAAGCACAACAATTAAGATGAAAGTGGTTGATTAAACTCTCCGACAGAGAGCACTCTTGATCTACCTTACGGTGAGATTCAAGAGATTTTGGTTCTTTTTATGATTTGACAATTATATAAGAAGATACCAAAATGCAATAATAAATCTAGCAATTAGTGTTTATGCTAAGGAACAACTAGCGATTAGCAAAAAATGGAAACTAAAACTAAGCAAAGAACTAAACTAATTGCTTAAAGGAAACTACACTAAAAAATCATGAAAAATGACACAACACCCTTCCCCCAAATAGGGGAACTATAAAAGAAAGGAGACTTGCTCCCAGTAGCCATTTTTATTAGTTTTTTACAATGATGATGTGTTCTTTGTTTCTTGGAAGAACAGGTAAAGAAGGGGATTGAGAGAAGAGGGAGAGAGTCTTTTTGTTCTTTTGCACTCCTTGCTTGCTTGTGGCCTTTGGGCTCTCCTTCACGTGCCTGAAACTAAGAGCTCTAGACATACACTTGTTATAGGATTAGTTGATAAAAAATAATTTGAAAATAAATCTACAAACTAGATAAAAACAACTACCCAAACTTACCGAAAAGAAGGGAGAGAAGAGGAAAAAGAAAGCCAAGGCAAGAGGGGGAAAGGGAGTGAAAAGAGGACAAAAGGCAAGTCAAAGAAGGCTGGAAACTAAGGGAGAAAGAGGATTGCAAATCAGAGAAATAAAGCTGCAAATGAGGGTGAAAAAGGCTGAAAGTATAGCCCAAAAGATGGCCCAAAAAGAGGATGGAAAGGGGCTGCAAAAAGGGGAAAAAGGAGGCAAAAGAGGGCTGTCCAAAAGGGTAAAGAGTGGGGAAAAGTGGACAGAGAACTAAGGGAAGGAATGGCCGCAAAAATAAGGCCTAAAAGGCTACAAAAAGTAAACAGGGCAGCCAATCGGAGCAAAGGATAAGTGAATGAATGTTCACTTTAGCCCAAACGTGCCCTAATCCCAAGAAAATAAAGATTTTTAATTTGAAAGATGAATAAAAGTAAGGAGAGAATGGTCAAACCTGTGGATCTTTTTTAAAGCACTTGGATCTCGTGAAGCATGCAATTACCGGAAAAGTGTACTTGACTCCAAGAGAAAAAGATGCAGCTGAGCTCGAACTTTTGCTTGGTTGGATGGAAGGATCTGTAAAATAACACTCATAGACTTGCCAAACAAAGGATTAAATCATGTATTGTTCACAAATTGAAATAAAGAAGAGCATGAACTATAACTGAATAAAACAATAGGGCACTCGCATGAAGTTGGTTCCACTTTTTGGTGCCACTTAGGAAATCAGAAACGCACTTCCGAAGTGCAAATCAAGAACGCATATGCGTTATTGATGGTGCGTTCGGAATAACCCAAGCCCAAACACAAGGCTAAGGTTCGTGAAAACATATCGCGTATGCGATATATCGCATATGCGTTTTGTAATGTTAAATATCGCATATGCGATATTTAACATTATTGTTGGAAGGATTGTTAAATGATCATAATGGATGTGGAAGACACGGTTGATACCTATCCATACTAATGATACCCATCCATGCACCATGTTGGTTCCTTGCATCCATACATCATGTTGGTTCCTTGCTTCATGCTTCAATCTTGCTTCATTAAAGGTGATGGTTCATGGGATGATATGAGTAGGGTGGATTTTTTAGGTTTTATGAAGAAACCATTGTGGAGGATATACAATCTAAAGATATTCAAAATGTAGAGATCGAAAGCCATGATTTTAGAGTAACCATTCAACAACCCTTCCATCTCACTCTTTTCTTCCACTACCTTCCCAATGAAGGTTTCCTACTTCCAACAACACCCAATCAATCAATTTCATTTTGATATTTGCATTGGATGGACTACAATAGCAAGGTCCAAAACATATCTATAGATATGAGTAGGGTGGATTTTTTAGGTTTTATGAAGAAACCATTGTGGAGGATATACGATCTAAAGATATTTGAAATGTAGAGATCAAAATCCATGATTTTAGAGTAATCGTTTAACAACCCTTCCATCTCACTCTCTTCTTCCACTACCTTCCCAATGACGGTTTCCTACTTCCAACAACACCCAATCAATCAATTTCAATTTGATATTTGCATTGGATGGACTACAATAGCGAGGTCCAAAACATATCTATAGATGTTCCTAAAATTTATTGTTCATACAAAACAATATGGCATAAATGAAAAATGTGAATTATATATATTGTTCTATTCGAGTTTGTTTGAATAGAATGTTTGTGCCATTATTGTAATCTCAGAAGGAACAAGATCAATCATATAATTTCTCATAGCCTCCATAGTATAATGAGCTTTGAATGACACTCTTTTCATCCTTCCTACTCTTTCCAACCTTCCATCAACTAGTAGATAGGCAAGCCTAAATTTTTCTTCATTAACATGAGCTATTAATACACAATAATCCATTTGGTATTGTATCATGAATTCTTCCAATTAAATTATATCTGGATAGAACAAGGAATGTAAGAGGACTCAGAAATGTTTCTGACATACCATAAGATATTTAGTGCTTGTAAGTTGAAAGCAGTATGTGCAAAGGGAAATAATGATCAATGCTATTAAATAATAACAAAATAGTGATATTATCTCCACAAAGTAGTATGTTAACATTGCATAGTACATATGGCTAATAATGGATCTCCACAACGTGCCTAGAAAATATACACAAATGATACCACATATTACCCTTGATAAAAAAGCATGCAATATAGTGTTTTCTTACTTTTTAATCCATTAGCCAAAATATGTTCTATTATCTTAGATACCGAGGTTACACAAAGATATGGGTTATTTTTCTTTGAGATAATTTCTATAAAGATATAATATAGTTCCCCCAAGACTTTCCTATTCTTTAATTCTTCTTATTAGAATCTTCTATCATCTCAAAGAAACACAAATAAAATTTTATTGTCCACCCAGCTGGCCTTGGATCCTTTTCCTTCTTGAATGACGATATTAGGAAAAAATTGAGTTCTTCCTTTGTAACATCATCTTTCAAATCCTTATTTCCCTTATCCTCCATCATTTTCAAAAACAAAGAGACAGTATTCAATATTTCAACAATATTTTCCCTTAAATGTTCTTGGAAGTTACTAAAACAATTTACTCTTGCATATGACATTTCTCCAAAAAAAATTAGTCCAAACCCCTCCATGTTTTTATCTTCCTAAATGTATGAATTATTTTTATATGTTTAGCATAAATTTGAAATAATTTTGTATTATGATCCCCTTTTACTAACGAATTTGATCTACTTCTTCAACTTGCATTCTATTTCCTCTTTCCCAAAAAAATTCCTTCTCCCTTCTAATTCTTTTAGATTATTTAATTCCACTTTTCTAAAGATTCCTTCAATATTATCTTCTAGAAAAAAATGTGCTTGATATTTCTATATATATTAGTTCCTTACTTTTCAATATCGCATATGCGATATTGAAAAACAAAAAAATAAAATAAAACAGAGGCCGCAGGCCCCTCAAATTTCATTTGCACAGAATCGGGACAGCAAAAAACCGCAAGGGCAAAATAGCGCAAGTGCGATTTGCGTTTTTTATTTTCGAAGTCGAGTTCGAGGTGGATTGCTCCAATGGCAGGTAAATGCTAGATTATCCTTTTCACTTAGTCTTCCATTCTTTAATTTTTTCCATAATTTCATTGTTTTTATAATTATTTTAAACAAATTTTTAAAAAAAATTGCATGAATTCAATCAAATAATGATTAAAAGTAAAATAACTTGTAGTTTTTTGTTTAAATCTTAACAGACAACACAAATGAACAACACAATGTGGAAAACCCACCCTCTAATAACCCACAACCTAACCCAAACCCAAACCCAAACCCGGAGGAGGAACAAGATAGAAACGCACAAATTATTGCGCGCTTGGCTTCTTTGAGGCACCTTAGCTCATCTATTAGAGGGGGGATCGTTTGAAAGAGTCTTTAGCCGATGCCTTGGACACAATAACAAACACAATTTCTGATGCCCAAGGAGCTCTGTACAACATTACCTCGTACAGAGAATCCAGGAGGCAATACTACTCCGATGGATTGACTCATAAATACATCAAAGCCCTTAAAATTACAAAAGACCAGTTATTTTCATTATTCCGAGACCCTAGCACCGGATTGGTTCCACCCACCAGTCGAGCACACATTTCCATAGACTAGTGCATTGAACCAAATATAAAGACACATTGGATGGATCGTTGGTATATGGTATTCGATGAAGACCCCCATGGGAATAGGGACATCCCATTTTATTTCCTTAGGAAGTTGTATGCAGAATTCATCCTAAGGAAACATGTTAACTACTTCGATCTCTTAGGCAACCAAGGTGTTGGTCATGGGATGCCCCAAGATAGGGAAGGTGCCAAGACAGATCCTAACCGTGTGCCACGCCCACCACGCACACCAAAACCCCCCCGGGTATATCCTCCTGCATTTCCTGTGATTGAGTATACACAAGAGGCATTATTTGACATGGCAGATACATTGCTTCAGCATGGGACTAATGTCCAAGGCAATGTAGACCAAGGGGCTGGCACTTCTAAGGCGGGCCCATCTACAGATCACAGAGGAGATGCAAAGTCTTCAGAGCGTTGTGTTACTCTACACCCTTGCACATTGTGTGGAGGCATATGCTATGACCCTGCTTCCGACTTCCAAGACGATGGATTACTTCGCTTTGTAAGTAAAACTCATTATTTTCATATTATATTTTGTTTCATGTCAAAATGTTCAATTGTTTTGCAATTTATTTCTATTTAATTATCTAACAAATTATGTGAACAAATATACAGCTGGTGTCCCATGGCACACCACAGTCGCATAGTCCACCAATCAACGTTGAGAACATTGATGCGGCTGTCAATATTGCTTATGGGTTTGGTTCTTCACCAATAGGGGTAAGAACTCTACTTGTTAATTTGTCATCTTTATTTACATATTTATAGTATAGATTATAACATTCAATATGTATCATAATTTTGATACAACATGTTTTATGCAGGTTGACCAGGATGAGTATATTGTATCACAGCCTATTCCCTCTCATGCAGAGGTAGATTCGCAGACACAGGTATTATTTGAAATATGCTTTTAATTATGTTTCGCTTTCTTAGGAAAAATCATTTTGTAACTTGTATCGCTTTGACATATGTTACTTTATGCAGGAACCTATTGTGACAGTGGTGCTTCAAGAGCACCAAAGCGAGGCTGTTGTCAACCCACCTCTTCCCCCCAGCCACGTATGTATGTTTTCGCTTTCTTTGGTAGTTCATCATTTTCCTTCCAGGTAATATATATGTCTCTGATTCACTATTTTATATGAAATTGACATATATATGTTACTTTATATGCAGGCCCCTAGTGAGGCACCGGTGCGTGAAGAGCACCAAACTGGTGGCCCACCTTTGACGAGCCAGCAGATATGTTTATGTAGATCGCTTTCTTTGTATGTTTGTGTACATATCTTTCTCTGATTTGGTGCTTGAAAAGACCCAAATTGGTGACCCTCTCCCCCCCCAAGGTACATGTATATTTGTTGACATTGGCATATATATATATATATATTTTTTATGTAGCCTGATAGTGAGCAAGTGGTGCAAGAAGAGCACCCAATCAGGGTCGCTGTTAGTGATGCACCAGGACCCGTGATTACTTACTCACGTACAGTAAGTAGAAATGTTATTTTGGTGATGATGATGAGGAGGAGGATGAGGGTGATGATGATGATGAGGTTGACGATGATGATGATGAGGATGAGGATGAGGATGATGACGGTGATGATGATGAGGAGGAGGATGACCATGATGAAGCTGATGAGGATGAAGGTGATGATGATGATGATGATGATGAAAATGAGGATGATGATGATGGTGATGAGGATGAGGGTGATGATGATGATGATGATGATGACCATGATGATGATGATGAGGATGAGGATGATGACGGTGATGATGATGATGATGATGATGATGACCATGATGAAGCTGATGAGGATGAGGATGAGGATGAGGGTGATGATGATGATGATGATGACCATGATGACCATGATGATGCTGAATAGGATGAGGGTGATGATGATGATAACGATGATGACCATGATGGTGCTGATGAGGATGACGGTGGTGATGATGATGATGATGAGGATGACGGTGATGATGATGATGATGACCATGATGATGCTAATGAGGATAAGGGTGATGATGATGATGATGATGAGGATGCGGGTGACGATGAAGCTGATGAGGATGAGGGTGATGATGATGATGATGATGACCATGATGATGCTAATGAGGATAAGGGTGATGATGATGATGATGATGAGGATGAGGGTGACGATGAAGCTGATGAGGATGAGGGTGATGATGATGATGATGAAGCTGATGAGGGTGATGGTCATGACGATGATGATGAACAATGATGATAAGGAGGAGGAGGAGGAGGATGATGACTATGATGATGATGATGAGGATGAGGATGAGGGTGATTATGATGAGGATGAGGGTGGTGATGATGATGAGGATGAGGGTGATGAACAATGATGCGTTAGGACAAAAACAAATTAGTTAAAATTTACCTATAGCACCATTAGAATTTACCTAGTTCAATTATGCTAGCAACATTAGAGAACTTCCATGAAGTAAGCTATAGTGGGAACCCACCACCCATACAACTTCCAAATAGCTAGTGACATTGTGAATCTAGAAGCCATGCCACATAAATTGGCTCTGAACATAATTCTATCAAGCACCTTAGTTGAGTGTGATTTTAATTTTAGTCGAGTTTTGAGCACAATAAACCTTTTCAAGAAATTGAGAATATCAAAATATGTTTTTGATCTAATTGATGTTACACATGATAAATAATACATAAAATTGTTATTCAACTAGGCACCTAAAGGGACACAAAAGTAGGAAGGAAAATCAATTTATAAAAGTTGCACAGGCATTTAAATTAATTGCATTGTGAAGACTATCCAAAATGATTTTACATAGTTACCATATGACCTTAAATTGATTCTATAGAATTGCTAATATTTAACATGAGACATACAAGGGTTAGTTTTGGTTAGAACCTAACAATTGTATTAACATACCCTAATGGTAAATGCTTCCTTGGAGGATCAAAGTAGTGAAATTGTAAGGCTTAGATGTGGAGTACATACGTCTTTAGTTCCCTCAGTGAATTATACATACCAATATCTTTCCAACAATGGTTTGTTTTTATCAAACATGGTCTATAGGTGAAAGTTATGACTCCAAAAAAGGAACAGTCTAATTATTCCCTACAAGTTCAAGTGGTACTCATGTCATCACAACATAATTTACACATATAGCTTATTCATATCGCATATGCGATATAGCTTATTCATATCGCATATCGCATATGCGTTATAGCTTATTCGCATATGCGATATGAATAAGCTATATCGCATATGTGATAGCTATAACGCATATGCGATGTAACGCAAATGCGATATAGCTTATTCATATCGCATATGCGATATAACGCATATGCGATATGAATAAGCTATATATAACGCATATGCGATATAGCTTATTCATATATCATACAGCTATATCGCATATGCGTTACATCGCATATGTGATAGCTATAATGCATATGCGATGTATCTCATATGCGATATACATCGTATATGCGATATAGCTTATTCATATCGCATATGCGATGCAACGCATATGCGATATAGCTTATTCATATCGCATATGCGATATAGCTTATTCATATATCATACAGCTATATCGCATATGCGTTACATCGCATATGTGATAGCTATAATGCATATGCGATGTAACGCATATGCGATATAGCTTATTCATATCGCATATGCGATGAATAAGCTATATCGCATATGCGTTACATCGCATATGCGTTATAGCTATGCGATATGAATAAGCTATATCGCATATGCGTTACATCGTATATGCGATATAGCTTATTCATATCGCATATGCGATGCAACGCATATGCGATATAGCTTATTCATATCGCATATGCGATGTATCTCATATGCGATATACATCGTATATGCGATATAGCTTATTCATATCGCATATGCGATGCAACGCATATGCGATATAGCTTATTCATATCGCATATGCGATGTATCTCATATGCGATATAGCTTATTCATATCGCATATGCGTTATATCGCATATGCGATATATGCGATATGAATAAGCTATATCGCATATGCGTTACATCGCATATGCATTATTTTAAAATTTAAATAATTGGCGGGATTAAGGTTTGGCATTAGATTTGGAAGCAGCTACGGAATATCGAACCTATTGGCTAGGACAAATCAACCAGGGCTATTGCTTGTCTTTTAGAACTCTATCAATATGCTCAATTTAGATGGCGTGTTTTGATATAACATACACAATATTTTTTTATGAAAATATAGGATATTGTAGAGTACGAAATGACGATTCTGAATATGTAATTTTTTCCTTCAAAACTATATTTTATTTATTTATAATTATTTTTCTAAATGACACACGTCAGTTTTCGAAAATACATACATCGATTGTTTGTTATATAACTTTTGATTTCCATCACCATTTCCCAAAAAAAATATATAGTGCACTAGACAAGATCAAGCTTTATGATCTTATATTTAGAAATCAAGGATTTCATTAATTTTTGCCCCTAAAGTGTTGCACCCACACATAAGGTTTTAATTTCAAGCTTTTCTGACTTCAATAATTAATAATAAAAAAAAATCATGAAAAATTCCAAATAAATAGTGTTGCACTAGGCCCATATGTCCTTTATATGTCTACAAGATTTTATCCCAAATGGACATCATTTACCTCATATATTGCTACACCCACGCAAAGATATATGTTAAGATGTGCTGAAAATTTGAAAACCCACTTTCACGGAAACTAATTTTATAATCATTTACATACATTTTCTCTGCATAAATGCTATATATTATGAAAGCTGATTCAATTACCTATCTTTTCTCTTTTTACTTCATCTTCAAATAAGTTAGGGAAGTACCCCTAATTGTCACCTAAAGTCAGAGTTTTCCATTTATTCCAGTATTATGTGGCATCTAAAGTGTCTTTAAAGGAGTCCATGATTGTGCATCAACCCAATACTATTTTTTAAATTCTAAAAGTAAATCAATAAACAGCTAACTTGCAAACCGCAAATACTTGTTCTTATGTGCTTACAGAAGCCTTCTAAAGCATAACATCATAATCTCAAATAAACAAGAAATAAAAGCATTAAAACCACATTAAAACAACATCACCTCATCCATCAAGTGCAATCATCCAAAGAATCACACCACATGAGCCTCCAAAGCCTTAATTTAATTCCAATGGTTGCATAGAAGCAACAAGCAATTACAAAAGTTTCACCAGAGTTTCCCTAAACAACACCCATCCGCATCTAAAAACATCTAAAACTTAACTTAAACATTGAGCCATAGAAAACTCTTTGTTAAGGACTACCCTCCTTGGCTTCGTTAGGAGTTAGCCTAAACGGAGGAGCTAGGAGTAGGTGACAGTACCTAGCTCTGTGTTTGCCCCCAAGGTCACACCTCTCCCACTTTCTCAAGTGAGGAGACAACTTTCGGAAGATTTCTGCTGCTGGTGTGCAATCGGCAGACAACAGACTCCTGAATCTCAGTCCTAGCAATGAAAATATGATAAACAAGGCTCTGAAATGAAATGAAACTGTCAAGATCCATGTTGATAGCCCATGTAAAAGATAGCCCTAAATAGAATAAGAGACAAGTCTGCATGCTGCATCATGGAATCCAGGCTGCAAACGTCTATGTGATAACAGTAACACGATTGTATACTGTTGGAATTAATGAAGATTAATGTTGTAATTTACTAATCAATTCTTATCAATTTCCTCTGAAATTTGTCTTGTTCAGTGTACATTGTTCATTCCATTCCACTGCACAATTATACCTTTCAATTGCTCTCATTTCCTGTAGATCAATGGTTCAATAATTCAAACATGGTATCAGAGCCTTGTTCAGGCTAGCAGCAAATCTTTCCAACCTCTATTATACACCAGAAGCAGTTGGATTTCCACATAATTTCTACAATTCGTGCTTTGGTAACTCTGGATTCATCCAGAGAAGTCTCTGCAGGTGTGACGGACCTCTGATAAAGTGTACATGTCGAGGTGGAAGGCTTGAAACTAACATGATTGCGAATTGATATTGGTTTTTACAATGTTACTTGCAGGTACCTACGTAGCTTGTTGAAGAATTACTGATCGACAGACAGATTGATGGACCCTTCAGCTCTTATACCCTGAATCCTTACACCCTTCAACTATGTTGATTGGAGGGAAGATATGCAGGTCTCCTTGCGCAAGCTTGGCCTATTTAGGATGACAATGGGCATAGAGACAGAGCCCCATCACCCTATTGAGAAAAACAATTTCTTGAATCGGTTGGATGAAGCCTTTGGCTTCCTATGCACTCACAACTCCCGGTATCTTTTGTTCCATCTTCAGGGACTTAGTACTCCGAAAGAAGCTTGGGAAAACATTAAACTCTTGTTTGGCAAGCAAGATGAGCTTCGAGGGCACATACTGGAGAATGAGCTCATTGCATTGCAGCCCAGCAGTTTCTAAACTATTCAGCAGTTTTTCACAAAATTCAAGTCTCTAGCACTGCAATGTAAGCAATGTGGAATAGAGAAGAAAGATGAGGAGGTTGTGTTGTCTGTGCTTAACAAACTTGGTTCTGATTACTCCGTCTTTGTCTTTACCTTCCATTTCAGAAGAGCGTTCATCCCCAATTGGAAGATGCCTTCTCTAAATGCTTTTGTTGAGTCCTTAATACAGGAGCAAGATAAACTGGTTCAGATGGGAGTGCTTCAAAGTTCAAACCTCCAAGAATCAAGCTCTCTTGATGTCTGACTCAAACAATGTGCAAGACATAGGGAAGCACAAGGGGAAGGAGCCCAAAGCCATTGATTCGAAGCCAAAAGAGAATCAGATATCTTCCGATGGAGCCTCGGGTTCCAAAAAAGAGAAGACTAAGTGTCCATACTGTATGAGAGGCTTTCATCCAGGAAGCCAGTGCATGAAGAAGACCCTCGACTAGTTGACAACACTCCTTGAACAAAACAATATTGCCCTTCCACAAGGTGCAGAGATGTCTGATGCTAGAGAGCAGACTAAAGAATATAAGAGGTGCCTTGTTTTGAAAGCAGGCCTCACTCCGTCGAAGGCTTACTTGATAGATTCTGGAGCATACAACCACATGGTTGCCTCCAAGGAATCTTCACCACTCTCACTCTATCAGGAGGACCTAGCACTCATATCGGAGGTGACTCCCAAATCCCAACTGCTGGGAGAGGTTCTATTAAAATCCAACATGATGAGTTCAAGAATGTACTCTATGTGCCCTATCCTGCAGCAAAGCAAGTTGTTCAAGATGAATAAGAAGCAAAATCTTCAACACAGTCAATTCGAATTGAAGAAAGTATACTTGGACTGACTCCTCCTCCTGCTGCTCCGGAAGTTTATGAGATCTCTGATATCTCATCTTCTCATATAGCTGATCCAGAAGAAGACATTTGAATCTATGTTATTGAAGAAAAACTCTCCTTCCATTCTATGCAAACATTCTCCAATGATTCTTTTATTTTAAATTTTGTGCAAATTTTTTCAATGATTGTTTCAAAAAATGAAGAGAAATTTGATTTTGGTATCTCTAATGTTGTTGCTGGTGTGCAGAAAAGTAATACTTTGGATGTTTAGGAAGAAATATCAGATTTTAGATCCATTCACACTCTTTGATCTAGAGCTTCGAGCAAATTCCTACATGATTGCATGCACCAATACTCAGAATTTGGTTGAATAAGGAGAAAACTGTGCATCTACCATTTCGGTGGGGCACTTGGAACCTTTGTTCCACACTCTTGGATCTGATATGACCTTATTTGGTTCGAGTTTTAAGTTTCAAGAGCCTCCAGTCATGCTTGTAGCTTTTCTCATCAATTTTGGTGTGAGAAATCAATTACCGCAAGTCTCTTTCAAAATTGTTGCTGGGGATTTGATGTCAGTTTTCTCTCATGAGTTTGTTGATATTATATTTTGTGAATCATTGGTTATTTTTGAAGCTATATCATATTATGGAGCTCAAGCATTCGCTCTCCATAGTCCCAAGGCTTCTCTACCTTCCTACTTGATCACATGCTCATCTCCTCACAAAACTAGTAAAGATGGAAACATTCTGCATTCGCCTGGACACTTGCTCCTAACACTTGGAGCTGATTTTACCTCACATGGTTTGATGTTCAAGGCTGCAATATATCAGTTACTTGGAATTTCCTCACATGGTTCGAATTCTCAAGCACTTTTTCTCTCTCATCAGTTGAACTCAATTGCTCTACATAGGTCCAGTTTTCCTCGCGCAGTTGTCTATGTTCATGATTGAGTTGAGCATATTCTTCTTCTTCCAAAGAGGAAAATTACTCCTGGCATAATCATTTAGTTTGGAAAGGTTCACATGCACGGTCCCAGGATGTTGCTGCACAGAAGAACCACGTTGCTGCACAGTGCTACAAATTACAGCAGAGTTTTTGCTAGTTATTTCCCAAAGAGGAAGATTTTCCTCCTAAGAATAACTTGTATTTCCTGTTCCTGCTTATTTTGAGCGGGGGGGGGTCCCATGAGGTTTTCCCCATTTTCCTTAGTTTATTAAGCAATTTTATTTTTCATTAAATTGTATGGGTGACCTTTGGCCCAGTTGCTAGAGCCCAAAGTTGTCCAAGTCAAGATTACAGGGGGATGTTAGGATTATTATAATCATCCCTTGTCCATTTATAGTCTATTGACCATTTTTTCTAGCATAGGGAGACATATTTACTGTACTGGAGTATGGGGAACACATATAGAGGCTAACTGCCACTTACTGCATGTTCATGCATGAGTTTAAATGCCTCTAAGACCATTCCCTACATTTAAGGAGCCACTGTGAGTGCCACCAGCAACCTCCATCAGTTGGTTGTGGTAGGTAACCAGTTATGCTAAGTTTATCTTCAGTTACATTCAGTCAATCTAGCGCCAGTTATGCATGGTTGCATGGGGAAGTGGCGCCTTTTTCCATCTACCTTATCAATTTAACTAGTTTAACTAGTTTAACTAATTGTCGGACTGATTTATTTATCATAAGTTAGACTAGTGGATCCTATGCAGTGATTTAGACACTCCTAGTTAGCCAGTCAGTCAGGACTGAATTGGTAGATTCGAATCTCATCCACTTGATTTGTATTCTCCTTATTGTAACACTGTTGTATACTGCTGGAATTAATGAAGATTAATGTTGTAATTTACTGATCAATTCTTATTAGTTTTCTCTAAAATTTGTTTTGTTCAGTGTACATTGTCCATTCCATTCCACTGCACAATTATACCTTTCAATTGCTCTCATTGCTTGTAGATCAATGGTTCAATAATTCAAATAGTGGGCACTTAGCTACCCACTTGCTTCTCTTTTTTACAACGATTATGATAAAAATATTTATGTTTTATTGTAGAATAGGAAACACAAATTTACAAGATTTGAGGCTTTAGAAAATTGGCCACATAAGAAGTGGTAAGAAAAGGGGTCTCCAGATAGCTTAGATCTTCAAAATTTGGCCAGAGTTTCTCTCTACTCGATCATCAATTGCTGCAAAACAACAAGTAAACATAAGCCAAAGATGCTAGATAATCATTTAAAAGCATAAAAAAATTAACAAAAGTTTCAAGTACTTTTAAAGATAGAAAATTAAAAATGCCAGATTAGTACTTGTTAGAAGCTAGATCTTATGAAATATTACTTTTTAGAATTAGATCTGAATTGTTAAGTGCATTAAATCAGATTAGTATGATATTCTCTAATATATTAATGAGATTTAACTATGCACTAAGAACTAGTAACCAAAAATAAGCTTGAAATTTATGTTAGAAAGGTATCCCCAAGGTTGAACAATAAGCAAAGAAAGGAATGGGTCCACAAAGTGTTGTCAATGGGATGAAGTCTTTTCTTCAAGAACTGCTGAAGGATAAGTAGAGTTAACACCCTCATCCAAACCTCCAGCTTAGACAACCTGTAAAAGCTCGACAAAACTTGCAATGGGGATTAAACATCGGTGTTACCCAATAACAGATACTTAAAAAAAATATGAATTCAAGCAAGAATATCATATAAATTCATAAGCATTCTATTACAAATAACAATAACAAGTAATCATGAAAGTATTACCTCCTGTCTTACTAGAACATAGTTCCCTTCAAAAGCCAGTAATCCCGAACATATACAAACTTGCAAAAAAGAGACAAATTACCTCAATATTGCATAAAACAACGTACATCCGAACACCATAGACCACACTTGCATAAGCCTCCAAAGCCTTTTATTAATCAATGATCAAAAAATTACAATCATTAGAGGAAATTTCAACTCAAAATGGACCTTTTAACTCTAATTCAAATTCCATGTCATCATGTGTTAGCCAATGAAATTGCTTTAAATTTGAAATACCGTATAATTCTTAAACAATTTTTTAATATAAATTTGGGGATAGATATCATAAAAAAAACTATTTTTTTTGTTCGTATTTTCGACATATCTCCCTGTGTTTTTACTCAAATATCGATCGGAAGAGCTCATTGAATACGGAATTAAATTCTGACATCATCATCACGTTTTTTCAGGTATTTCTTGTTTTCGGGTAGCGGGGTCCGCCAAAAGTATGCCGAGTGGGTACTCGTTGGATGCAGAATTTAATTCCGCAACCAACGAGCTCTCCCGATCGAAATTTGAGTAAAAACACAGGGAGATATCTCGAAAATACAAACAAAAAAGTAGTTTTTTTTTCTTCCTCCAAAATTAATAAATATTATTTTATTCATTTTCCTTAGGAGGCCCATTTTGAGTTGAAATTTCCTCGAATGAGTATACAAGCAGAGGTTCCTGTTATCACATATACATTTTCAGCCAGGCTTCCATGATGAGGCATGCAGACTCGTCTCTTTTTCTATTCCGGGCTACTTTTACATGGGGTATCAGCATGGATCTCTACAGCTTCATCCCACTTCAGAGCCTTGTTCTTGATATTTTCCTTGCCAGGGCTGAGATTCAGGAACCCATTGAGATTATTTTAGTGATGATCTAGTTCATTTCAGCAAAGCAGTAGATCAAGAGTTGGTACACACAGTCACAGAGGGGCTTATCAATTGGAACATGGTGAGATCGGGTATAATTCCTTGGTTTAGTTTTGCTTTGTGATGTATCTCAGACACATGTGCTTGTTATGTTAGGATGACTATGGTGACCTGTGCTTATATGTTTTATATTGCTCTAACTTGTGTTATGATTGATCAAGGAATCCAATGTGAAGACTGTTGCCCATGCCATGCTCAAACAAAGTTTAAACCTTAGTGCTAGGTTGGTTCCATATCATCTGTGCTCATCCATTCAGATTCATTCATCTTTGTTTTTACCCAGTTGTCCGCCGATTGCACACCGACAGCAGAAATCTTCCGAAATCTATCTCCTCAATTGAGAAAGTGGGAGAGGTGTGACCTTGGGAGGCAAGCACAGAGCTAGGTACTGTCACCTACTCATAGCTCCTCCGTTTAGGCTAACTTCTAACGAAGCCAAGGGGGGTAGTCCCTAACAAAGAGTTTTCTAAGGCTCAAAGTGGTTAAAGTGTTTTAATTAGTTGCGGATGCGGATGGGTGTTATTTAAGAGTTATTATGATTAGAAGTCTTTATTTATTTTGAGTATGACACTTAATCAAAAGCAATCCACGTTGCTAGCAAGAGATTTAAGCAATGAGTGATGAATCCAGACTTTAATTATGCATTCAGAGAAAGAAATTATAATAAACCATAGACAATTGATCAAAAAGATAATTATGCAAATTAAAAAAAGGACCAGTGCCTTATGGAGTCAATAATGCTGAAATGTGCAAGAGAATTAAACACAAGTCTGGAAATTAAACTAGTGAATGTTAGGTGATGCGAGTGCTCTTGGTAGGTTTTAAGGATTTTATGTGCTCTTGATTAAGGTGTCAACAAAGGTTTGTCAAATGCCGGGAGAATCTTCCAAGTTCACTCCGTTGAAGACATGTTGGGCCCGCCCAGTGTCCCAGGCTGGTATCGCAAAGATTGATCAGCTAGCTGAGAAGCTTAGACAGCGGGGTTTCGGCGCCTCTACTAGGAAGTACTTTGGAAAATTCCCTACAACGCCGGTGTGTTGGTTGCGCGGTGTTAAATTTTATTAAGTTATTTTTGCAAGATTAAAGATCCAGTGCCGTTTCTGGGTACTCCGATTTGAGATCGGTCAGAGTATACTCCGACAATGAGAGGACGAAGTTAATTAATTAAGGGATGTGTGTTGCAAGTTTTATTAAATCAGTTAATTAGGTCTCTCCGACAGAGAGCGCTCTTGACCCCGTCTTATGACAGTGGTTCAAGAGACTTAGCTAATCTAAGATGCCTAATGCAGGAGTATGTAGTTCTATGAATGCTCTTCGATAAAGAGTGCTCTTGACTTGTGTTACTGCAAGTTCAAGAGTCTTACTTAATTTGTTGAACTTGAATGAAAGAAATAAAATAATAACAATCTAACTACCCAAGAGTCTCTTTCAGGCTTTTCAGGGCCCTAATCGGGAAAGCAAGGGGGTAAGTATACAGTAAGAAATATGCCACATTCAATTTAAACAATCAAAACAATATTTTTAACTCATTTTCTATGGACAATAAATTAATCAAACATGCACTACTTGACTAAGATTATGTAATTATCCTACCCTATTCTACCATTAGCAATTTAAACGAAAGTGAAAAGCATGACAGTGAGACGATACAGGCTTCCCCCAAATGGGGGAAGAAGGGTGTGGGAGCCGTAATCCCACTCGTTTTTTATTAATTTTACACTTTTTTTATGACTTATTCTTTGCCTTTTCTTGGAAGAACAGGGAAAGAAAGGGATGGAAAAAGCAGATAAATTGTCTTTTTTGTTCTTGCTTGCTCACTTGCTTGTTTTTAGCCTTTGGGATTTTCTCGATTCCTCCTGCAAATAAGAGCTTTAAACAGTTCAAATGTTATGCATTAGTCAAAACTTTAAAGACAAACTACAAACTAAATTCTCGAAAAGAGGGTAAAAACCAGCAGTTAAAGAAGAGGAAAGAGAGAGGAGAAAAACCAAGAAAAGGTGAAAAAGAGGGTTGTCCTAAAGGTGAAAAAGAGGGTCTTCC
Organism: Pseudotsuga menziesii; assembly: GCA_001517045.1. Lineage (NCBI taxonomy): Eukaryota > Viridiplantae > Streptophyta > Pinopsida > Pinales > Pinaceae > Pseudotsuga > Pseudotsuga menziesii. The sequence goes on along the minus strand of LPNX010913818.1, from coordinate 376,583 downwards.
AAAGGCAAAAACAGGGCTGTAAAACAGTAAAAAAGAGGGTAGCGAACAATCAAAAGAGGGCTGTCTAAAGCTAGAAAAAGAGGTGAAAACTAGGGCAAAAGAGGGATGTCCAAAGTGAAGAAAAGGGGCTGCAAACTAAAGTGAAAAGAGGGCAGCGAAGAAGAAGAAGGAAAGGCAAGCCAAACAAGGAAATGGGAAGGAAGCCTAAGGATGGAAAGAAGTAAATTAGGGCTTCCTAAGTAGCTAGTAACCAAAGGAACATTAATTTATGGATGGAACACAAGAGAGAGAGAGTTATTCCCAGCTTTCTTTTTGAAGCAAAAGATGACGAACCATGTAGGTCCTGCAATTAAAAATGTTAAATTCAAATGGTTGTTTTGAAGCATGGGATAGAAGCGGTTGAGCTCACACCCTTCTACGATCTATGAAGCCTGAATCACGTCAAAACTTAAAACAAGAAGTGAGATAAAATATATGCTAGTATGTTAGGCAAATCAAATCAAGATCAACATTTTGTATTACTTACTACTCATGTCCATCAAAATATCGATTTACTTTGCATAAATAACCAAATTGAAACTACAAATGGCTATTCTACTGTGTCAACAATGGCCTTCTTGAGCTAGAAAAATATTTAATCACATACAAGTATTTAAATGAGATGAGTTAGAGACAATATCACCTCAACCATGAGGAATCCAGCACAATCAAAAGCCCATAGACCTCCAAAGTCGAATATCTTTATTAACAAAGCCAAAGCAAAATGATTGATACAATTTTCTCAGAGTAACTTTAACCCAAAAGTTCCATCCCAATAGAGCTAAAGAAGCCTCTATTTATACAATAAAAGAAGAACCCAAAACCTTAAAAGCAAAAAACCAGACCTAACCGGACCGGCACACCACTGAAAGACCAGACCTGAAGAAGATTTGTTGGGAGTGAGGGGAGGCCTCCACCTAGGCAAGGCGCCCCCACTCCAACCCTAGGCGTTGAAAACAAGCCACAGAAGGAGCCACACGTGTGGATGACGCCCTCATGAGGAAGAGGGGCGTGAACCAGCTGAAGAGAGGCTTGGGCTAGGTAAGGGAGAGCTGCTGCTAGGTCTGGAGGAGCCACTGCCGGTGTAATCATCAGTCCCTGCCCCGATCAGATCATCAAACCAATGAGTGCTCTCCATCTCATCCAATTCGGGAGTTTAGCTGGAGATGACAAGTCCGTTAACTGAATATATCTTTATTGCTCACTGAATGCTGACTGAAGGTGAGTTATGATAACTTCAATCATCATAAATGCCCATTGAGATGTCATTTAGCCTTTTATTTCACTGAATTTGGATTAATTTGGAGAGTTTTGGATTTTCTCCAAAATAATCATTTTTTAATAAAAACTCCATTTTTCCCCAAAAATCACTTTTTTGAGAAAATGTGCATTATGTGCCCGATTGATGATCTGAAAGTTGGATCTGACTGGCTGGCCGATCAAGAATGATTTTTTGCTTAAGGTTAGAGCCTTCAATCACTGAAAATGGGGTCCAGATGACTAACTTATTACAAACGGGATTTTTCCATTTAATTTATGGAAAAATTAATTAAAAAACTTAGGGAAATAATTAAAATAATTTTTTAACGCGTCTGGTAAAAAAATTTTGAATTTTTTTTTCGATGGTCCTATTGACTTAGGACATGACCATGCTCTATTCTAATAAGGCCTAGTAGGTTTATATACACTTGGTTGGGCTCTAATAACCCCCCAAGGCCCAGAATTCAAAATCGGGCATTCCAGCTTTGCAGGAAGCAGAAGAAAACCTTGTCAATTATATTCGGCTATAGCCAAAGCATAATTGTCAAGGGCCAAAAAACTCATTGGAATACCTTAGTTGAGATTCTACGTCTTAGGAGACCGAACCACTTAAAATACCCTACTAGCACATTTTATTACAAACCCCGCAGGGCCATGGTCAAAATTATTCAAATGAAAAACTGGCTAGCCAATATTGGCTAGACAAAAAGACGGATCAACTAATACACTGGAATCAAACATTGGACATGTTTTTCAACCGGCGGCTCCTCAGGTAACTCAACTATGGTACAAAAAAGTTGGTAACATACCCCATGACTAAGACTGATAGAGACTTGTGAGATTGAAGACCCTTTCCCCATTCTGACCACTATGTATGACAGACTCCATGTTGCTATGTGTCTCGGGCTATGAAGTATGTGTCTTGGCCAATGTGGTTGGGTGCACAGGGTTGTTCTCCTTAAGTCCTCAAAGCAAGTGCTCCACCATAACAGTGTTGCTAAACACTAAAGCATCGGAATGCATAAAAGTTATATCTAAAGGATGCAAAAGTATGAAATATTGAAAAAAAAGGTAGTCAGTGGCCAAGAGGTTGAGCACTCATTCTTTATATCATGTAAGGCTCAATTTTCCCTCCACAAAGGCTCAAGGGAGAGGCAAACCCGTTGGGGCTATGGACTGCTCACTGGCAGCGGGTCTAGGCATTAGTCATTTACCGGAAGCCCAGAAAGCTTTCCAGGGCCCCTGCTCTTGTAGGTTGGCTACCATCTTATCAATTGTGAAACGTATTGAAAGGTCGATGGTCAAAGGATGAGCACTCACTCTTTGTATAGTGTTCGACTCAATGGTCCCCATAGGGCCACAGGGTGAGACTAGTCTAGAAAGACTGGGTCTTTGTCAGTACTAGAGCCCAGAAGGCTTCTAGGGCACCTGCCTTTGAAGGTTGACCTATATTTGCAAAAACGTTGCAAAGGAAAAGTTGCTAGAGTCTAAGGGAAGCATACCCAAGTACTTCACCCATCTGTGAGGCACCTACATCCCCTATTGCTATCTGTCATGCATATGTCACCTTGGTAGAGTATATTGGTTATCAATCGGATAGATCACTGAGTCAAAATCAATCAAAGTCATTTCCCATTTGCCTTAGCCTGGTTCCTCCATCATCACCCATATATAGCACATTAATTACACTTTGTAAGTATGGCATGAGCAAGCAGATTTTCAGAAGACTCTAAGATCTTTCAAAAGCAAAGGTATATTCGATTATTATTATTATTGTTGGTCACCATGATTATGAATAACTGACTCAAGTTGGGTTTTGATATACACCATTGGAGCATGTCTTACCTTGGAATGTGGCAGGATCATACTAGCACAGTATCTCACTTGGATTTTGGGTACTTTGACCAGGTCAACCTAGTTGACCAAGTCAATCACGTTTCCCAAGGCAGTTACTAAAAAATACAACATGGTCTATATTTATTCGAAACATGCCCACGACCAATACTGCAGTTTCAGTTTTGAGAGTTTGGCCCCAGTTCTCAAGAAAAGTGATTATTATCACTTAATTATTGGTCAGATGATCATTTTTTATTCCATATGGCAGTATGATTGATCTTCCTAGAGCAGAGAAGTGTTCCAGGGGGTATGAGTAGTCACTTATACCATTCTTCTATGTCTCGAGATCATCTAGAGCAGTCAGTTTGCCCCAGTTTGCATCCTGGAGTGAGTTATGATAGATTTAACAGTTTCCAGAGATTGTACCAGCAGAAAATGAACTAGAAATTCACTGAGAAAATCGATTTGGTCTCCTGGGTCAGGGAAATGGCTTGGAACTTTGACAGATGATGTTTCTCGGCATCTCGGATAGTCCTCCAGCAGTTTTCAGTTAGCAGATGTCCAGATTATTTATTTATGGTTCAGCCAGTGAGGAAAACCCCCCAAGGGGCGCCCCCTCTAACTGGCTATTGATGTATTTCATTGTTATATCTTATATTATGAAGTTGTAAAGGAGACTAGGGTGAATTAATCCCCTAGTGACCCCCTCCTATGATGTATCATGTCATATCTTATGTTATGTTGTGACATTTCACTTTAGAGGGGCATCCTTGAGAAAAGTGCACCCCCTCTTTGACTTAGTCACTTGATCCATGTATTAGTTGATATATTTTGATCTCCACCATTGATGATGTTATAATCTCAACCGTTGGATGTTAACTGAGTTAGATTTTATGCCTCTCTCAAACTATTTAAGAGAGGTGACATTGTAATTCATGAGCTTTGGCACCGGAATATAAATAAAGAGATTTTTGTCTAGGATTACTTTCCTGTGTATCTTGTGGATGTTCTGATCTGATGACTGGCATTGTTGTTCTTCCATAATGAGCTTCATTCGGGATAAGATCTTGCTTTTTTCTTTACCCATCTCATTTGCAGGAAAAGGAGGCGCGCTAGGAGAGAGAGGGCATATTTGTGAGGCATCTCACCTTCGTTTCGGCTCCGGGGTGTTTGGCTCAAGGAGTATCTTTTTCTTAATGATTTTTTATTCGCTTTTCCCTTCTGTATTTTGTAGATCTCATTCGTTTGTCTGATCGGTTGATGTTTCCCTGAGCTCGCAGGTTGAAGGGGGTGCAAGGGTGACTGACTGTGGCATAACAACATCAAGATCTTACTCAGGAAAGTTCATTTTGACGAGAGATTGACATTCTTCATCATTTATCAATCCATCTACAAGTTCTAGGTACGTCTCTCAAGTAAGTTTCTCTTCTTTTATTTTATGTACATGCATTGCTCATCATTTCATAATATTAAAACCCTCGTTTCTTAGATCTATGAGTTCTAGCTTGCGATGAGCTTCAAGATTAAAAACACACTTTTTATTTAATGTAAAACCCCTCGATTTAAATTTTCGACTTAATCGTACTCCATTTACCCATTCAAAGCACTGGCCGGTTTCTAGGGAAAAACGCCCCCCTTAGGGAAAGTTGTCTTTTTCGCAAACCGCAAACTGGGTATTGTTGGTTTCATCTCCAATCGCCTAATACTGCACCCAACAACCGATCCAAGTGTCCAGTTTCACTTAATTTCACCATTTTGCCCTAGATCCCAATTTTTCTGCATAAACCCTAGGGCAAAATTGGGGCTTTTTATTTGGATGCTCTGAATCTCTCAATTTTCGCTCCAAACTTAATTAACCGTCTAACTAAGAGATTCAACCAGGTTTCCCTCGCCAATCTATTCAATATCCTTAATTTTAGGGTTTCTTAGTCTTAGGGACGCCCCCTGGGCTTAGTGTTTCACTGGGTCGAAAGTGTCGATATCCTTGACTGGTGTGACATCCGAGTTCTTTCGGAAGTCATGGTTATCGTAGGTCATGACTTTAGATGCCTTTCCTCTGTCGTTCTGAATAGGATCACCTCACGGGGTATCTACAAGATTCGTGATAACAGTTCCACACTTTCTGATCTAAATGGAGGAATGAGTTCCTGTTTAAAAGAAAACTCAGCAAGAGAGGGGGTGCACTTCCTCAAGGATGCGCTAGCTTTGATTGAGTGGGCAGTGAGTTGGATTAAGGTTGGAACTAGAAGCAAGCAATGGCAACATCACCTATGTGATAAGGAAACAACCCAATCCTAAGACTTTTACCAAAACTGAGAGCTTTCACATCCATACCTGCGCCCCCACTTGGAGAGTTGCGCCCCTCTTGGAGAGGAAACTTTCGAATCTTGAAAGCTCTTCGAAACGACAATTTTTGACTTCCTAAACTAGCCCAGGTACCTGCCACTTTACTTTGCCAAGTCACAAAAACTGATTTCGACAAGTTTCTTTTATTTTTTTAATTACCTAATTTTTTAATTATCTCATTTTTTGTCTTTTTTGGGTTTTGCGAGTAATAATTAATTTTGAAAATAAATAATTACTCGAAAACTTAGGAAAATGGGTTTAGGGGTTAAGTGGGTGCTCTAAGTTAGAAAATGAGCACCCCCATGGAAAAAACCTCCTAGCCCCACGTTTATGACTTTTTGAACCTTTAAAATTAACTTATTAAAAATAAGACTGGAAAAATGAAAAAAAAAAATTAATGATAATAATAATATTTTTTTTTCCAAAAATTAAAAAAACTATGGGGAACTTGGGACATGTTCATAATGACTCAAAATAATGATTAGAATGGTAATATACATTGACATATAGGTTTTAATAACCTCCCAAGGCCTAACTACCAAGACAATTATTCCAGCTTTGGATGCTTGAGTGAAAAACTCAAAAATTATTTATCGTTAAAAAATGATAAATAATTAACAAGGAAAAAACACCTTGGAATCATGTATTGATGAGTCATGACGAAGTCCTAGGAAACCAAACCTTTTATATAAATTCATCATGCTAAGTCATTTTATTACAATTCCCCATGGGGCATGAACATTATAAAAAAATAAAAATAAAATAAAAAAGGGCCTAGGAAGGCCTACATGGACTTCTGAACTCGAAATTTGAACAAGTAATTGTTCATCTTTGGCGGCTCACTTGAAAGTCCAACTGAGTGCAACTCAGGTGGTGACAAGAATCTCACCTTCCTTTTTGTTTGTTAAGCTCATCTTACAAGTTGCAAGTCATCCAAGATTGGAGAATGGAATTCCTTGGTTGGATACCCCACTTCTTCAACCATTTGAAAAGTAAAGAGCACACTCTCTTCTTCTTACTTGAAAATTTTATGCATAATATTTTATCTTTGTTTGCACCTTTGAATCTAGTTTAAATCTTCATTTTTACAAGTTATTTGAAGTTGTTTACTCCATAAAATTTTCACAAATTTGGTACAAAATTTTTATGCTCACAATCATAGTGTCCCAAAGTAATTTTGGGCACCTTTTACTATTTATATGCTTGTTGTTTTGTGCAGGATTTTAGCAGCACAAGGGAAAACTCTGTCAAAATTTGGGTAGAAAATAGTGCCAAAGACTCCTAAAGGCCACCACTTCAAAGTCCATTGCCTAAAGTGGTCAAAATTTGTTCCTCTCTTTCTTTCTCACTAAGATCTATAACAAATTTGTATTTCTTATTGTAAGGGCCAAGTGAGTCTCATGAGCCCATCTTTCATTTCTTTCAAGCTTCAATTTTGTCTTTAGATTTTTACTTAAGCCACCCATTGTATGCAAGGTAGTTGGGTACACCCACCCTTGCATTGCAAGAGAGGAAGGGCTAGGATTTACTTAGCTTCTTTTGATTCTTTTAAGCCACTCATTGCATGCCAAGATAGTAGGGCTCCGCCCACGCTTGCATTACAAAAGAAGAAGGTTAGGACTAGTTTCATTTCTATTATTTGTTTCATTAAAATTAGTTTTTTCCCCAACCTTTCCATTCAAGAAGAGGATTGAGAGGCTAGAGTTAGTTGTTTCCTTGCTTCAATTTCTTTATTGTGCCAAAGCCTTGCAAGTGAAGTGGTTTTTCCCATCATTGCAATATCGTGTTGGCTAGTTTTTGTTAGAAGTTCAAATTATTTCTTCAATTCAAGGTTAATAAACATTGTCCCATCTTTGCCCCATATTCACTCACCTTGTCGGTTCGTCCGATCCTGGGAGATAAGAAAGAGAAAAGATTTATGTTGGCTAGAATAATAGGCACTCAAACATCTATTTCCTTTGAAATTGAGAAAATAAGGTTGACCCTATTGTCCGCCGATTGCACACCAGCAACAGAAATCTTCCGAAAGTTGTCTCCTCACTTAGGAAAGTGGGAGAGGTGTGACCTTGGGGGCAAGCACAGAGCCAGGTACTGTCACCTACTCCTAGCTCCTCCGTTTAGGCTAACTCCTAACGAAGCCAAGGGGGGTAGTCCCTAACAAAGAGTTTTCTATGGCTCAATGTTTAAGTTAAGTTTTAGATGTTTTGGTTGCGGATAGGTGTTGTTTAGGAGTTATTGTGATTTAAAATGATTTAATATTAAGGGAATGATGATTAATCAAAGCAATCCACGTTGCTAACAAGAGATCACACAGATAAGCAAAGATTCCAGACTTTTAATTACGCATTCAAATATAATTAATTGAAATGAACCATAGACAGTTGATCAAGATAGAAAATTAATCAAATATAACAAAGGACCAGTGCCTTATGGAGTCAAATAAGCGCATGAAATAAAGTCTAGGAACTAAGCTAGTGAGTATTAGGTTTTGCAAGTGCTCTTGGTAGATTTTAAGAATTTTAAATGCTCTTGATTAGGGTGTCAACGAAGGTTTGTCAAAGACGGGAGACTCTTCTAAGTTCCCTCCGTTGAAGACATGTCAGGCCCGCCCAGTATCCCAAGCTGGTATCACAAAGATTGACCAGCTAGCCGAGAATCTAAGACAGCGGGAGGTTCTGGTGCCTCTACTAAGAAGTACTTTGGAAGAATCCCTACAACGTCGGTGCGTTGGTTACGGGTGTTTAAGTATTATAAAGTTACTCTTATAGAGTTTAAAGATCCAGTGTTGTTTCTATGTATTTTGATCTGGGATCGGTCAAAGCATACTCCGACAAGGAGGGAAAGGAGTTAATTAATTAAAGGGGTGTGTGTTGAAGGTTTTATTAAGTTAATTATTTAGACTCTCCGACAGAGAGCGCTCTTGACCTTGTCTTATGACGAAGGTTCAAGAGTCTCATCTAATCTAGATGAGACTAATGCAAGGGTGATGCAAGCGCTAAAGATGCTCTCCGATAGAGAGTGCTCTTGGCTTGTGTTTTTTCAAGTTCAAAAGTCTTACTTAAGAGTTAATTGATTAAACAAATGTAAACAAGAAGCAAAGATGAGTTATTAAACTCTCCGACAAAAAGCACTCTTGAACCACCTTATGGTGTGATTCGAGAGATTTAAGCAATTGATTTACTTAGAAATATAAACAATTAAAAATAGAGTAATCAACTTAATTAATGAATTAGAGGTGATGGATTAACAATTATTCTAAGAATAAGATGCAAATAATGATAAAGACGAGCAAATATAACCTAAGCATACACAAGTAAACACAACACAAGACTCCCCAAATGGGGGAGGATGAGAGTTGGGACTTAAAACCCCACTCAAACACAAAATCTTTATTAAAATTTATACAGTGTGCCTTCAGGATTTTAATCCTTAAAAGGACTTTTCAAATGAAAGCAAACAACTCTACTAATATTAGGACTTGTGTAAAAAGGAGAGTGCTTTTACTTTTACTTGAAGATCTTTCTGAAACCTGTGAAAAGGGAAAAGAGAAGAAGTTTGAATGAGAGCCAAAAGAGCAAAGAAAAAGAGGGCTGAAATAAAAGAAGATGAGGAAAAGAAGACAAGAAAGGGAGGGATAGGGAAGCCAACTATGAAGTTGAAGGAGGAGAAAAATTGAAGAAAACGGGGCAGCGACAAAGAAAACAAATGGCTGTTATAAAAAATACAAAACAGGGCAGCGAACAAAAAGCGGAAGAAAAAGGCCAATAACAAGGTTGAAGAAGGCCCAAAAACTAGGGCAAAAAAAAAGGCAAAAAGGAAGGAAAACTAGGGCACACTAGGGCTGTCCAAAATGAAGAAAATAGATGATAAAAGAGAGTAAGAACGGGGCAGCGATGAAAAAAAAGTGAGAAAAGGCAAACAAGTCAAGGAGGAAAGGGGCTAACAAGCGAGGAAACAAAGGAAGTCAACGAGCAAAGAGAGAACTAGAGGAAGAAAGTTCGGTAACCAAGAAAGTGTTTGAATTTATAAAAGAATTTGAGATGGAACTTTGGAGTGAGATCTTCTTGTTTTTTCCTCTTGGAAAAAGCCAAACTCTCTATAGGTCCTGAAAGTCAACAATGTTAGAAGGTTCTTATGATGATCGAGATGAAATTGATGTAGCTGAGCTCGCACCCTTCTCCAAATGGCGAGATATGTAAAGACAATCCAACTTGAAACCTAGTGAGATCAAACAATAAAAACTAGTATGCTATGAATATTCAAACCAAGATCAATACTTCATATAACTGAATATTTGTACCCATCTAGATTATGATAAACTTTGCATAATAAACCAATTTGACAGCAGCAAATGGTAAAACTTATGTTCTAATAATAGACTTCTAAAGCTAGTTGTTTGATTCAACACATAAATAACAAATTGAAAGCATGGAAAGAGATCACCTCATACAACACATCCACCAAGGAAGAGACAATCCTGTAGACCTCCAAAGTCGAAAAGCTTTATTCAATAAAATAATGATTACAATTTTTGCAGAGTTTCTATGCCCAAAAGTCTCATCTCAATAGAGCTAAAGAAGCCTCTATTTATACAAAGAGAGAAGCTTAAAACCTTAAAACCAAACTAAGAGTAACACTGGAGTAATTGAATGAGCTCGGCATGATGATTTGGAGTTGAACTGAGCTGCAACTGAGTTGTGACTGAGTGCTGGAGTAATGAGGGGGGGTGAGGTGGCTCATCCTCCCTCGTAATGATCACCCAACCAATAGATAACCCACACTTCAACCAAAAACGGATTTGACCAAAGAGGGCAAATTTCTAACTGATAGTTCAACTACTACACTCCGATACTTGATCTAAAACTGACCGATATTGATTGGAATCATCATAAATGCTCCGTGCCATGTCATTTAGCCTTTTATTTCATTCAATTTGGTTAATTTTGGAGAGTTTTTTATTTTCTCCAAAATATTCATTTTTAATATTTAATCAATATTTACCCCAAAACTGACTTTTTTGAGAAAATATGAGTCATGTGACTGAATGATGATCTGAAAGTTGGAGATAGCTGGTCGGCTAATCATGAATGATTTTTGGCTTAAGGTTCGAGCCTTCAATCACTGAATTCGGGTTCCAGATGACCGGCTTATTACAAATTGAATTTTTCCATTTAAATTATAGAAAAATTTAAATAAAAACTTAGAGAAAATTAAAAAATTAAAAAATAAAAATTTTGACGCATCCAGTAAAAAAATTTCAAAATTTTTTCTGAGGGCCCTAGTGACTTAGGACATGACCATAGTCTATTCTAAAAATGTCTAGTAGGTTTATATATACTCAGTTGGGCTCTAATAACCCCCCAAGGCCCAGAATTCAAAATTGAGCATTCCAGCTTTGGAGGAAGCGGGAAAAAACCTCGTCAATTATACTCAGCTATAGGCAAAGCATAATTGTCAAGGGCAAAAAACTCCCTGAAATACCTTAGTTGAAATTCTACGTCTTAGGAGACCGAACCACTCAAAACACCCTGCTAGCACATTTTATTACAAACCCCGCGGGGCCATGGTCATAATTATTCAAAACAAAAACTGACTAGCGAAAACTAGCTAGACGTAAAGGCGGATCATCTGATACACTGGAATCAAACATCTGTCATGTTTGTCAACTGGTGGCTCCTCAACTAATCCAACTATGGTACAAATAAGTGGATAACATCTGGCTCCCACTGCGGGACGTGTGCTCAATCTAGTCTCTTATGCAAGGAGAGCATACGAGAACCGCAGAATCTCTGGTTTCCATATCTTGTAAAAACATCTCAACTTGACAAGAAAACCTTAGTAGCACAAGTTTTATGAAAACGAGCCAATGAGCCAAAAGTTGCTTTATTCAAAGGAATGACAAAACTTAACTGAAAAATTTATTTATTCCTAAGTATAGAAAGAAAATGTTAAAATAAATGCTCACTTTAAGGAGCCTATTTTCCTACTCTAAGCATGAAAATAAAAATGGTTATGTGTAATCATAAATCCAATGTAACCACCTAAGCATTTTATTAATGTAAAAAGGTTTTTCCTTGTCTTTGGTTACCAGCCAAAACAAGAATATTTTATTCAGAAAATGCAACCTGCGTGATGATCCAGGATGGGCGGGCTGGATAGAAAATCATAGTCATGAATAATGTCCTCAAACTTCTTCCCAAACTGGTAGGTGCTTGCACAGGATGCTTCTATCCATGATTGGATAGCGCTGATATACAAATCGGGATGATGAGGCAGGTTGACCACTCCATCATGCTGATCATCAAGGCTTATCAAATGATAACTCGTTGTATAAGCCCCAAGCTGCTCCAAAACATAAGGAAAATCTATATGTGAAGACAATGGCCGAGAAAAAGCTTCAACTAGTTGCACCCCATTTGATTCTTCACTATATTGCTTCTCCAAGTCCTCTTTGCAGATACTCAAATATAACTCTGACTGCTCTTCCTTACAACTTTCATAAGTCTCAGAATAACAACTTCCCTTGCTGGATATATGATAGATTAGATTCTCAAAAATATTTTCAAAGGTATCATAGGTTGGATTTTCAATAAAAGTACAATAGTCATCATCACCATCTATGTCAGATATGAGAGATGCCTCATCACTGGTATCAAGTCCCTGTCTACACTTCTCATTTTGCTCAAAACAATCTTCTTCAAAAAGTTGGGTTTCAAAGATATCACAGGGGACACAACTTTCCAAATATTTGTCATCCGGTGGAATGCATGGAGGAATCTCATCACATGAAACTTCTAAGATTGGATTTTTAATTAAAGTCTCGAAGTTATCATCCATCTCAGATGTAAGGGATTCTTCGTCACTTATATCACATCCTTGGCTATATCCCTCCTCATGATCATAGTCATCTTCTTCAGAAAAAAGGTCACAAGGTAGTAAACCTTCCAAACTATCATCATTATGCTCATTTGTAGGATTAGTGCCAAAGTTTTTAGTGAGGTCATCCAATTGCTGCCTATAATATTCAACCTGACCCCGGGTTTCTGTGGTGATAGGATGGAGTTGTCCAACTGCATTAATGTATTCAGGCTTTCTTGAATATTGTTTTGTCTCTCTCCAACTTTCTCCGGAAATATCATGCATGTCATCTACATAGTTGATGTACTCAGGCTCGCTTGATGATGCTTTAGGACCACAACCTTCTGGAAAACCATGCTCCTGAACATAGCATGCATAATAACAAGAAGATTCTTCATGAAGGTCTTCACATGCCCTACAAAATGGCGTGTAAGTTTCAACCATGTTAGCGGCCTCTAGCTAATGAGGAGGCCCCTGCTCATGGTTGGGTGCCTTTCTTTGCCAATTTACTTTTGGAGGAAATGTTCTTGGCAATATATCAGCAAACATCGGCAATAAATCGACGAACTTAAAAAAATACAAAAATACAAAAATACATCGGAAAAAATCAGCAATATCTCGCGATAAATCGAGAAAAAATCGGCAAAATCACTGGAAAATATCACCTCGAAAAAATCGGCAATATCTCAAGATAAATCTGAAAAAAAATCGGGAAAAACTCGCGATTTCTTGGACATCGGCGATTTCTTGGCCGATGTTGGTAACACTAAGATAAACAATTAAAAATAGAGTAATCAACTTAATTAATGAATTAGAGGTGATGGATTAACGATTATTCTAAGAATAAAATGCAAATAATGATGAAGACGAGCAAATCTAACCTAAACATACACAAGTAAACACAACACAAGACTCCCCAAATGGGGGAGGATGAGAGTGGGGACTTAAAAACCCCACTCAAACACAAAATCTTTATTAAAATTTATACAATGTGCCTTAAAGATTTTAATCCTTGAAAAGACTTTTCAAATGAAAGCAAACAACTCTACTAATATTAGGACTTGTGTAAAGATGAGAGTGCTTTTACTTTTACTTGAAGATCTTTCTGAAACCTGTGAAAAGAGAAAAGAGAAGAAGTTTGAATGAGAGCCAAAAGAGCAAAGGAAAAGAGGGCTGAAATAAAAGAAGATGAGGAAAAGACGACAAGAAAACAAAGAGAAGGTCAAAACCAAAGAAAGGGAGGGATAGGGCAGCCAACTATGAAGCTGAAGGAGGACAAAAATTGAAGAAAACGGGGCAGCGAAAGAGAAAACAAATGGCTGTTATAAAAAAATACAAAACAGGGCAGCGAACAAAAAGTGGAAGAAAAGGCCAATAACAAGGTTGAAGAAGGCCCAAAAGCTAGGGCAAAAAAAAAAGGCAAACAGGAAGGAAAACTAAGGCACACTAGGGCTGTCCAAAATGAAGAAAATGGATGGTAAAAGAGATTAAGAATGGGGCAGCGATGAAGAAAAAGTGAGAACAGGCAAACAAGTTAAGGAGAAAAGGGGCTAGCAAGCGAGGAAACAAAAGAAGTCAAAGAGCAAAGGGAGAACTAGAGGAAAAAAGTTCGATAACCAAGAAAATGTTTGAATTTATGAAAGAATTTGAGATGGAACTTTGGAGTAAGATCTCCTTGTTTTTTCCTCTTGGAAAAATCCAAACTCTCTATAGGTCCTGAAAGTCAACAATGTTAGAAGGTTCTTATGATGATGGAGATGAGATTGATGCAGTTGAGCTCGCACCCTTCTCCAAATGGCGAGATCTGTAAAGACAATCCAACTTGAAACCCAGTGAGATCAAACAATAAAAACTAGTATGCTATGAATATTCAAACCAAGATCAATACTTCATATAACTGAATATTTATACCCATCTAGATTATGATAAACTTTGCATAATAAACCAACTTGACAGCAGCAAATGGTAAATCTTATGTTCTAATAATAGACTTCTAAAGCTAGTTGTTTGATTCAACACATAAATAACAAATTGAAAGCATGGAAAGAGATCACCTCATACAACACATCCACCAATGAAGAGACAATCCTGTAGACCTCCAAAGTCGAAAAGCTTTATTCAATAAAATAATATTTACAATTTTTGCCGAGTTTCTATGCCCAAAAGTCCCATCTCAATAGAGCTAAAGAAGCCTCTATTTATACAAAGAGAAAAGGCTAAAACCTTAAAACCAAACTAAGAGTAACACCGGAGTAATTGAATGAGCTCGGCATGATAATTTGGAGTTGAACTGAGCTGCAACTGAGTTGTAACTGAGTGCTGGAGTAATGAGGGGGGGTGAGGTGGCTCATCCTCCCTCGTAATGATCACCCAACCAATAGATAACCCACACTTCAACCAAAAACGGATTTGACCAAAGAGGGCAAATTTCTGACTGATAGTTCAACTGCTACACTCCGATACTTGATCTAAAATTGACCGATATTGATTGGAATCATCATAAATGCTCCGTGCCATGTCATTTAGCCTTTTATTTTATTCAATTTGATTAATTTTGGAGAGTTTTTTATTTTCTCCAAAATATGCATTTTTAATATTTAATCAATATTTACCCCAAAACTGACTTTTTTGAGAAAATATGAGTTATGTGGCCGAATGATGATCTGAAAGTTGGAGATAGCTGGCCAGCTGATCATGAATGATTTTTGGCTTAAAGTTAGAGCCTTCAATCACTGAATTCGGGTTCCGGATGACCGGCTTATTACAAATTGAATTTTTCCATTTAAATTATAGAAAAATTTAAATAAAAACTTAGAGAAAATTAAAAAATTAAAAAATAAAAATTTTGACGCGTCCGGTAAAAAAATTTCAGAATTTTTTCTGAGGGTCCTAGTTCCTTAGGACATGACCATAGTCTATTCTAACAATGTCTAGTAGGTTTATATATACTCAGTTGGGCTCTAATAACCCCCCAAGGCCCAGAATTCAAAATCAGGCATTCCAGCTTTGGAGGAAGCGGGAGAAAACCTCGTCAATTATACTCGGCTATAGGCAAAGCATAATTGTCGAGGGCAAAAAACTCCCTGGAATACCTTAGTTGAAATTCTACGTCTTAGGAGACTGAACCACTCAAAACACCCTACTAGCACATTTTATTACAAACCCCGCAAGGCCATGGTCATAATTATTCAAAACAAAAATTGGCTAGACACAGGCGGATCATCTGATACACTGGAATCAAACATCTGTCATGTTTGTCAACTGGTGGCTCCTCAGCTAATCCAACTCTAGTACAAATAAGTGGATAACATA
The DNA here is from genome assembly GCA_001517045.1 of Pseudotsuga menziesii. Classification (NCBI taxonomy): domain Eukaryota; kingdom Viridiplantae; phylum Streptophyta; class Pinopsida; order Pinales; family Pinaceae; genus Pseudotsuga; species Pseudotsuga menziesii. The sequence goes on along the minus strand of LPNX010913818.1, from coordinate 360,932 downwards.
CCCGTGGAGCTAGGGGGGTAGAGGTTGTTGGGATCCTCTGGCACTTCGTGTCCTTCTGTTGAGCACCCAACAATATTTGGAACTGATTTGTGGAGTTAGAAGGGAATCTTGAGTTTGTTTGTTGAGCACCCAACAATTTCTCTCAAATCAAAAGAGATAAGTGTTTGGGGTAGGCACATTAGTTAGATTTTTCTTTTCTTGTCTCAAACATTAATCCCCTAAGCTAAAATGAGACCTAAAATTAACTAAAATTTACAGGACCACTTGCAAAACACTACAATCACTTGTCTCTTTTTTACATTTACTTTCCAAATCATTTCAGTTCAAGTTCTTTACTTTTCAAAGCAATTTATTTCAAGTTTCAAATACATTTGATTCAAGTTAAGATATTTTTAACAAGCAAGTTATTTCTTTGAATGTTCTAAGGATTGGGGAAGCATTTTATTGCAATTTCTTTGTCAATATTGTGCAATTTCTTGACAAGCATTGTTTATTGTATTGTTAAAGCCCGATCGATAAGGCACTAGAATTGTGAGAGACAATTGTTCCATTCTTTAACTTGCTTTGATTACTTGTAAAAAATTTGACTGTCATTAATTTTTTGCACATTGCATGATTATTTGTCATATAAATTTAGTCAAGTTTAGTTGAATTATATCTCCTAAAACAAAACCTTTGAAACTTAATAGATAGGGACTACCCCCTTGACCTTTGGGAGTTAAGTCTAAACAGAGGAGTTAAGGGTCAAGTTGACAGTGGGTCCTACACTCATAGTTTCCCCCCCCCCCCTCGAAGGACACACTGAGTGGGTTGGAGACTTCTCCACGTTCGGAGGTGTGTATTAGGAAGCAACACTTAGCAATGCATCCATCACCTACGAATAGTTCAATCCACTACACTACAACTCTTTATTGACAAATAATGCAGATACTAGTGACTTATAGCCTCTCATCACAGATACAATATTGTAATCCTCTCTATCCTGTTGATGACTGATTTTAGAGGTAATACTGCCTAGGAGTGCCTTCTCAATGTTGCTATAGTACCCAGATCTGATTAGACCTACTTGCATGGCATTGATCATTGTTGTGCATGCCTCCTTTGATGCCAAGGACATTTATTTCTTCAAGCCAATGGATGTCCTAAATTCCCAGGTGTTGTTGCTTCTGCCTGTTGATAATTGTTTAGCACCCAGAATTGCTTTCAAAGTACTCAGGATGTTAGTTTTTGTACCTAGGAATTTGTTCCCTAAGTGACTTTTTGCCTAAGTCACTTAGAAAAGGGAAAAAGGTGACCCTCACATTAAAAGCTACTTAATGAGACTTTATAAAGTTAAAATCACTTTTTGATAAATTTAAGTGGGTGAGTAAATTTATTTAAGTGATTTAAATAAATGTGATTTTTACTCTCATTGAATCTTAGCCAGTGGATTGGATCTTTCTCCACCGTTGGATTAGATTCCCACTTAGGGTTTAGACAAAAAGGGTTGAGGGAGGCATTTCACTCCAATTTTTTTTTCTTGAGAGGAGAAGGAAGGAGAGAGATTTGAAGGAGCTGAGAAGAGGCTCGAATTTCAAGGAGCTGAGTTTTTTTCCAGACTGCACGATTTTCTAGGAGAGGCACAAATTTGGCACGCATCCCTAGGCATCCGTACAGTACGGTTTGGAAGGCACAGAAATCGAGGAAAGTTCTGGGCACATTTACCGAGAAGGTGGACTGCATTTAATATAGTCCGTACCCTGCACAGATTTCGAGGTCGTACAACACAGAAATCGAGGTCCGTACAGTCTGTACGGACAGTACCTTTTCTACACAGTTTTCGAGGTAAATCTTTAACACAGAAATCGAGGAAAGGTACAGCACGTTTCCCAAGGCAGCAGCATTAAATTTCTGGCATGAATTTCGAGGTCGTACGGTTGCATTTAATGCAGGCCGTACAGTACGGTCTTTGACTAATTTTTGGGTTAGTTCGGCACAAAAATTGAGAACAGCAGGTTGCTGTTCATGCACAGAAATCAAGGCAGCTAGCTGGTCAATTTTTTTTCTGAGTTGAGATAAGTTGGATTTTTTACTATATTTCTGTTCTGATATTTTGCTGAAGAAAATAAAATCTCTCTCTCTCTAACTGGTTTTCCCCGTGGGGGTTTTTCCAGGGCTTGTTTTGGCCAAAAATCTCTAAGTCTATCATTTTATGGTGTGATTGTTAAATGTGTTTTTCAGCCTGTTAGTGTTTTTACTGTGTGTTTAATTGTTCAGTAAAAATTTCTTAAGTAACTTACAGCCAATGCAAAACCGGCTGTAAGTGAAAATCACGAAATGTTGACATAAACTAGCAAACAATAAAACGCTAGATTTTCTACATGGTATCAGAGCTTGGGGGCAGAAAACAGTGATAGTTTGCAGACACACAGAAATTTTCAGATCTCAGAAATTGTTAGTATTTTACCTTCTGTCAGTGAGCAGCACTTTGTTGGGTTGGTGTAAAGATGGCCACAGGTCTTAGATTGGAGGATAGGCTGGATGGGATAGGAAATTTTGTGCCGTGGAAGGCCAGAATTTTACTGATACTGGAGGAGAATGAGTTATGGCCTGATGTAGTTAGGAACACTACAGCTGACCCGGTTGTCATTCCCGCATCAACAGATGCAGCAGCTCTATCAGCTTTCAACAAGAAGGACTGTAAAGCTAGGAGGATCATTCTAGATGCAGTTAAAGACCACATAATCCCTCACATTTCTGGCAAGACTAGGGCACACTTGATGTGGTCAGCCTTGCTCAGTTTGTATGAGAGTTCCAATGAGAACAGAAAGATGATTCTCAAAGAGAAACTCAAAAGTATAAAGATGAATGGGGGTGAGGGAGTCACAGCATATCTTACCAGGATTTCTGTAGTTTGGGATGAACTTGCAGCAGTTGGGGAGGTGGTAGAACCTACAGAGCTTGTACGCACAGCAGTGAATGGGGCTTCAAAGCCCTGGGGTGCATTTGTGCAAGCCATAGTGGGCAGAGAGAACCTACCTACCTGGGATAGACTTTGGGATGACTTTGTGCAGGAGGAGACTAGGAGAGGTCTTGTACAGGGCAGTACATCTCACAGTGGGGTTGATGACGAGAATGTGGCTTTGGCAACTAAGGGCAAGAAGAAGAAGGGTCCCAAGAAGGGTGGGGCCAAGCAGCAGGAGGAGACTAGGAGAGGTCTTGTACAGGGCAGTACATCTCACAGTGGGGTTGATGACGAGAATGTGGCTTTGGCAGCTAAGGGAAAGAAGAAGGGTGGGGCCAAGCAGCACCAGCACCAGCAGCAGCAGAGTGGGCAGAAGAAAGACTTGAGTAAAATCAAGTGTTATGCATGTCAGGCGTTTGGGCACTATGCTTCACAGTGCCCAAGCAAGAAGAAGAAGAAGGGACAGGGACAGCAAACTGCAGCCTCAGCAAAGGTTGATGAGTTTGGTGATGCATTTCAGAGGGAGTTTTCTCTATATGCTGGACAGATGGAGAGAGAGAGAGTCTCTTTAGCCACCAGCATAGACATGGATATAGATATTGAGCATTCATTGTTGGCAGGTCATCAAGGGAGTCCATCCACCTCTACTACTTGGTATATTGACAGCGGAGCCTCGAGCCACATGACTGGAGCTCGAGAGATGTTCTCGGAGCTATCTCAGACAGGTAGAGATGTGGAGGTTGTCCTTGGAGACAACACCATTGTTAGAGCTGTTGGTCGGGGGACCATTACATTTCAGAGGGAGTCGATGAGTCTCATGACTCTGAGGGATGTGTTGTATGTCCCTAGGCTGAAGAAGAACCTTGTGTCAGTTTCCACCATTGAGGACAGGGGTCTTGGGGTGTGCTTTTCAGATGGGAGAGTGCAGGTGTATCCCAGGGCTACAGGTATGTCTAGTGCCATGGGCATTGGAGTCAGATGTGGAAAGTTGTACAAGCTCTTGTTTCAGCCACAGTGCGCTCTAGCACACAGCAGTAGCAGTGAGCTATGTGAGCTTTGGCATCGGAGGATGGCCCACCTACATCACCCAGCTCTCAGATTGTTGAGGAGCATGGTTACAGGATTACCGGAGTTCAGCATTGAGCAGAGTGATGTGTGCAGGGGGTGTGCTTTGGGAAAGTACACCAAGACTGCTTTTTCAAGCAGTGACACGAGAGCTGCAGGGGTGCTAGATCTTATCCATTCTGACATATGCGGTCCTATGTCATCTTTGTCTTTGACAGGTTTTGAGTACTACATTAGCTTCATTGATGACTACTCTAGGAAGACCTGGATCTACTTCTTGAGGAGCAAGAAGTCCTCACTTGTGTTGAGAGTCTTCCAAGGGTTCAAAGCCATTGTGGAGAAGCATACGGGGAGGAAGATCCGGATGTTGAGATCGGACAATGGGGGTGAGTATACCTCCAAGGAGTTCGATGCATTCTGCAGACAGGAGGGCATTCAGAGACAGTTGACAGTTCCTTACACTCCTGAGCAGAATGGAGTAGCAGAGAGAAAGAACAGGTCGATTGTGGGGGAAGCCAGAGCGATGCTTCATGATCAGGGGTTACCTTTCTTTCTATGGGCAGAGGCATGTAGCACTGCAGTTTATCTGCAGAACAGGAGTCCTCACAGGGCAGTGGGGAGTAAGACTCCTGAGGAGATGTATTCAGGCAAGAAGCCTGAGGTGGGCCACTTTCGCATATTTGGCTCTTTGACTTACTCTCACGTCCCTTCTGAGAAGAGGACGAAGTTTGATCCCACCGCAGAGAGAGGTATATTTGTGGGATATGACGAGACTTCGAAGGCCTATCGGCTTTACTTACCTAGCTCGAGGAGAGTTGTTATCCGGCGGGAAGTGAAGTTTGATGAGGAGAGAGCCTTCAGGAAGTCTAGGGAGTTAGAGCAGGGGGAGACACCAGCTCCCACACCTCGGTTGGTACAGGCTTCTTCGATGCAGCTATCAGGTCCACAGGTTTCTGGAGTGACTGGATCACAGTGTATAGGCACAACTTCTACTGGTTCAGTGATTCAGGTGGCTAGCACTTCAGGGACAGTTTCAGGTACAGGTTCAGGGTTGAGTCCTCAGATCTCAGGTTCATCAGGTATTGGTCCTCGGGGTGTTGGACCTTCAGGTACTGGGACTTCCTCAGATGAGGAGAGCCCAAGACCAGTTTGGGAGGAGCAGTCTTCAAGGAAGAGGAAGCCTAAGTGGCTTCAGGAGACCTTGAAGGAGGCAGAGGCATTTGGTAGGCCCCAGGAGCAGATCAGGACAGTGGTGGAGCCAGACAGGTATGGTGTGGTGCCAGACAGGGATGGTATGGCCCTTGTTGCGAGTCTTCATGACTCTGAGCCATCCACATTTGAGGAGGCTTCCCAACATCAGGTATGGAGAGATGCCATGATGGAAGAGTACCATTCCATCATGAAGAATGATGCTTGGGAGATAGTGACGAGACCTGGA
>LPNX010913818.1:233337-355101 GCA_001517045.1 Pseudotsuga menziesii | reverse complement strand
TATCGTCAGCTCATTGGGTCATTGATGTATCTGGTCAATACCAGGCCAGACTTGTGTTTTGCGGTTAACACTCTTAGTCAGTTCATGGTTGAGCCTAGGAATGTGCATTGGACTGCCGCAAAGCACATACTGAGATATCTTGCAGGTACGGTGGATTATGGTCTGGACTACAGGGGTTCGGGTGGAGTCATCTTGGTTGGGTTCACAGATTCAGACTGGACAGGTTGTGTGAGGGATCGGAAGAGCACTTCCGGTTGTTGTTTCAGTTTGGGCTCGGCAGCAGTGTCGTGGTTCAGTCGGAAACAGAAGTCCGTTGCACTGAGTTCTGCTGAGGCTGAGTATATGGCAGCCAGTCAGGCTACTTGTGAAGCACTGTGGCTTCGCAAGTTATTGGTAGATTTATTTGATCAGCAGCTTAGGCCTACGGTGATCTATTGTGACAATCAGAGTTGCATTCAGCTCTCTGAGAATCCAGTGTTTCATGACAGGTCGAAGCACATTGAGATCAGGTACCATTTCATCCGTGACTATGTTCAGAGAGGGGCAGTTGAGCTACAGTATATATCCACGGATGAGCAGGTAGCAGACATTCTGACGAAGTCTTTGGGGAGGGGGAAGTTTGTCTTCTTCAGAGATAAGTTGGGAGTGGTGCAGAACACCTTCCTCGGTAAGAGGGACTGTTAGTTTTTGTACCTAGGAATTTGTTCCCTAAGTGACTTTTTGCCTAAGTCACTTAGAAAAGGGAAAAAGGTGACCCTCACATTAAAAGCTACTTAATGAGACTTTATAAAGTTAAAGTCACTTTTTGATAAATTTAAGTGGGTGAGTAAATTTATTTAAGTGATTTAAATAAATGTGATTTTTACTCTCATTGAATCTTAGCCAGTGGATTGGATCTTTCTCCACCGTTGGATTAGATTCCCACTTAGGGTTAAGACAAAAAGGGTTGAGGGAGGCATTTCACTCCAATTTTTTTTTCTTGAGAGGAGAAGGAAGGAGAGAGAGTTGAAGGAGCTGAGAAGAGGCTCGAATTTCAAGGAGCTGAGTTTTTTTCCAGACTGCACGATTTTCTAGGAGGCACAGATTTGGCACGCATCCCTAGGCATCTGTACAGTACGGTTTGGAAGGCACAGAAATCGAGGAAAGTTCTGGGCACATTTACCGAGAAGGTGGACTACATTTAATATAGTCTGTACCCTACACAGATTTCGAGGCCGTACAGCACAGAAATCGAGGTTCGTACAGTCTGTACGGACAATACCTTTTCTGCACAGTTTTCGAGGTAAATCTTCAGTACAGAAATCGAGGAAAGGTACAGCACGTTTCTCGAGGCAGCAACATTAAATTTCTGGCACGAATTTCGAGGTCGTACGGTTGCATTTAATGCAGGTCGTACAGTACGGTCTTTGACTGATTTTTTGGGTCAGTTCAGCACAAAAATCGAGAACAACAGGTTGTTGTTCATGCACAGAAATCAAGGCAGCTAGCTGGTCATTTTTTTTCTGAGTTGAGATAAGTTGGATTTTTTACTATATTTCTGTTCTGATATTTTGCTGAAGAAAATAAAATCTCTCTCTCTAACTGGTTTTCCCCGTGGGGGTTTTTCCAGGGCTTGTTTTGGCCAAAAATCTCTGAGTCTATCATTTTATGGTGTGATTGTTAAATGTGTTTTTCAGCCTGTTAGTGTTTTTACTGTGTGTTTAATTGTTCAGTAAAAATTTCTTAAGTAACTTACAGCCAATGCAAAACCAGCTGTAAGTAAAAATCACGAAATGTTGACATAAACCAGCAAACAGTAAAACGCTAGATTTTCTACACATGAGTGCTATAACAGTGTCAAGATTTTCTAATGAGGCTTGTTATATGCCTGAAACTGCTAGCAACAACTGAAAATAGTTTCAGAGTTCACCCCTTGCTGATGGTGATCAAAATCACAAGTGGACACATGCAAAATGGGGGTAACAATCTAAAGTGAAAGAAATAGGTGTTGTGGTAATATTAGGAAACCTTCCTAAGTTCCTCTAGGGTTACAATTCATTTAGCAACTTAAATATCTTTGACTGCAGGTTTGGGAGGTAACGCATACCCTAAATCCTAACATCTTAACTTTTTGTCCTTTTCATTTGCATTTATCAATACTTCACCTCCTTTTGGAATCTTCATCAAATGGGTATGGTTTCCTAATGTTTCAACAATGTACAAGGTCCAAATCATTCTCTTGCCCCTCCTTGTCCCTTGTCAGTTTTTTCATTAAAAACCCTAGACATTTTCCAGAATTCAGTTCACTCATCCATTGAGCTGAAAATAGAATTTAGCAAAACCTCCTCTCCCTCCTCAGAGTCTACCAATTCTTCCTCCATTTCACCTCCATTATATTATACCATACCTATTCACCATTAGTTACCCTCAACAGCTATGATTTACTTATAAAAGTGGTTTGCAACAAACTCAACTTCGTGAATGTTTCATATTATTATAATAGAATAAAATAAAATATAACATGAAATATGGGTTATATATATTAAATATCAATTCTAGCTAATATCAATATCATAAAGGTTGAAGTGGAATTCATTTATCACATTATGTTTATTGTTTAAAGTCTTTGGGTTTTTAACGATTCATGTAAGGTTTAAACGTTAAACTTGATCTCTCTAGCTTTTCTAATTTCTATCTATGTATAACAATTGATTGCAAATATTTGTTGCCAAAGTTACCAACCTTGGGCTCATCGAGATCTTAGTTTGGGAGTCAACTCGATAACTAGCCTTCGACTCAGCGTCAACTAGGTCGAGTTCCTCTTATAAGTTGACACATCAACTAATGTAAATTCAACCAAGGAAAAGTCCCGATTTTTTGTTGAATCAGAATAATGATATCAAACTCGATAAGGTCAACTCAATTTGGATGAGTTTGACTCGATTTTGGCTTAAACCACTCCAACTCAAATATTGAGTCAACATCCAAACTGGCTTGACTTAAATGAGGAAAATGTTGACTTAGTCGACATAGAGGTTGACTAATTGAGTCAAGCCAAGCCAAATGTTGAATCTACATCTAAGTCAAACCAATTTAATTCAAAAACCAATCAACCTAACTAAGTCAAGTTGACTCTGTCAAGTTTGGTAACATTGTTTGCCACTCGTTCAACCATAAAATTAAAGATTCAAAATTATTTAATTTATCCACCACAAGTGCTATGTTGAAATCATATAATGATGAGACATAGTCATAGTTGACTTAGACTACTTAGTCAACAATGTATTATTTTTGTATCCTAGGAACTATCTTACTTACCACTCCACCTAACTATCCCCTACAATAATGTAATTGTAAATTCTTAGGGTAGACCATAGGGAGAGAAACACCCACTAATTGCTCTATTTTTTTTTCAAAATGAATAAGTTATAACTTGTTATTGATAGCGGAATCAAAGTTACATAGTTTCAACAGCATAATACCTTCAAGTCAATGTTATTAGAACCGGACCGATCATCGAACCAACAAAGCCCAAAATGTGAACCAGACCGAAACCGAAAAAAAAACGGTAGACTTAAAAATACATAAAATATTCATATTTTGTAAAAAATATATATATATTCATGTGCATACATATGAATCCAAACCATTAATACACAAATATGCAAAGTTTCTCATATATATATAGCAAGTACAGGTGCAAATAACCAAAATAACACTGAGTGCAATACATCACAATGTGGTTAGGGTCTTTAAATAGCATCACAATGTGATTAGAGTTGGATTAGATGCTTTAGATTAGGGGTTTTATGTTTTTTTTCAAATTAAAGTTTTGTGGGTCCATAAACGGCTGTCGTATGACACTGTACGGACTGAACCGGTTTCGTACCAAAAATCGACTGGTTCAACTGTTTTTGGGTCGATTCATGGGCGGTTCGTGCCCAAAATCCGGCTCAATGGTTCAGAGCCCTGACCGGACTGGAAAAACCTGTAAACTAGACGGTTTTGCCTGAACTGGACCAGTTCCGATAACACTGCTTCCAGTTAGATGGCTAAAAACAGTCTATAACAAAAGTTACATAATTCTGAAATGGCTTTGAACTGTGCAAACTACTAATCAGTTCAAATACAAAAGGACATCCTTAGCAATGCTCTTATAAGAACGAGTGTTCAAGTCACATCAAAACATCTCAAAGACAGGAGAACCTGCCAACTAAAAGACATATAAAGAGCCAGAATCTACCAACAGGTCTGCAATGTATTCTTCAAAATGGATCAAGCCATCCATAGGCTCAATTTCTTTCTTTGAAAGATGATCATCCTGCCCATTTAATTCTTGAAAGATATGGGAGAAAGAGATGTTATAGAAACCATCTAACATGTCGTGAATCCTTGCAACCCAATGATCAAGTTGGAGCACATGCAAATGAGAGATACCAGTTTCCCAGTCAACCACAACCCATGAATCTCCATAAATCTTAGGGTTGAATATGCCCCTTTTCTGTGAGAACCAGAATAATCCCCAAAGGGCCAGAAGTTCATCCTTCGTATTTCTACCATAACCAACACCCATCCTTAGTAGTACCTGATGATCTTTTTTAATTTTGAATATCATACCAGCTCCACAAATTCCCTCCTTTGCAGCTCCATCTACTTATTATTTCAACAATTACCCACTAATTTTCCTCTTAATCACTCTTGTTACGCTGCACCTTGTACCCAGCGCACCTTCAGGTGTACCCCAAGGAGAAAAGGCCAATTTTTCAACCAGGAGAGGTGTTATTGAGCAATGTTGGTCATGGTTGGGCCCTTTGGTCCTCCTTTAGGGGTACTATGGTTTAATGGCACTGTTGACTGCCCTTTAAAGGGATTTTTAACCTCAAGGTTGGTGTCCGGGGCCCCTAAGGGTTGACCACTGGGTCTCATGGCTCCATATCCTACTTACGTGCTCTGGTGGCCTTTGCTTCAGATACAAGACACTCGTCTTCATTCACAACCACTTTGGACGCCCTCCTGGTCCTTCAGTCAGTGGGTCCTTGCTCTCCCTGGCCTTACTTCCTCATACAAAAGCCACCCCCCATGCTAGGCCTTTTCATGCTTTGACGAGGGCGTTGAGGGATTTTACAGCATTCTAGGGGTTAGATGGGGTATAACGCCCTCCCTCCAACTCAATCCAGCCTTTTGTTCGAAGTGATACGCTTATTTGAGCATTTTTTGGCACCTGGGGATACAAATACCCCAGGTAGCCTACCTTAAGCATACCTTATAATTTTCAGTTGACATTTTATAATTTCAAATTAACTTATTTTAAGGCATGTAGGCCTAGATATTTTGTAAAAAGTGTGTGAGATTGTTACCCCCTTTGGTAGCATGTTTTTCAGATACATTTTAATTTCACATACAGGTCACTACTATGCTGCAAATTGTCCATTCTTGTACCTGCATGGAAGCAGCATAGCAACATCAGTTTGAAGAGGAACGTAAAGCTATCTGCCTTGGAGAAAAGATCAAGGGAGAACTCAAAAGGCAAACTCATAACACTTGTTCAGCAAATCATTTTTGTTTTGGCGTTTTTGTGCCATTACAGAAGAAGCCGCCCGATATGTTTCGAAAGCCAACATTCTAATCAAGATGCAATTGATCTTCTTGATGTTCAAAATAAATGACCCAAATTTGGTGCAGCCAAGAGCATTCAACGCAGGAGTTCACCGTTTGAGAAACAATGAATGAACCGGGCGGAAGAAATTTGTTTTGTTTTAAGTGTGACAATCCACAATTATCAAGGTCAAATAGTAAACACAGGGCAGCCAGCATGATTTTTGTCACAAGAACAGAGATTGAGCAGTTGATTACGGGGACAAAATGCACGCCGAGTTATTACAACTGACAGAGCACGTCGAGTTTTCAAGAGTCGAATTCATTCCATATCAACATTGAACTCCGACGGGATTATCACATGCCCTTTCTGTTTGTTTTTCCATTCATGAAACATTTTCAGAGCATAATCGCAGCTGGCAGCGAGTAATTTCACGTTGAGTGCAGTGACAAACGCGTGGGGTCAAAGATATTTCAGTTACTTGTTCATATTCAATGAAGCTCCACCTTATTTGACACTGATAACCGATACGGGGAGTTTCGTTTGCGACGATGGTAATACAGATACAATAGAAGAGCTGCTACAACTTATGGTTCTTGTCCACACCACCATACAACACGTAGTTTTTCCATTGGAAGCCAATTATACTAATAGTCGATTTCATATCAAATCATCAGGAATCACGTGGTGGTTGAGTACAGGAAGGAATTTTACACATGCAGCAGCCCGAATTAGACTAGCATTCTTGTGGATTTTCGTGGCATTTCAATTTGGTCGCAACATTAAATTTAATCCCCGTGATTGGCGTCACCGATTCAGCGTTGGAGCCTGTTGTTCTTCAAAAAACCGAATGATGGAGCATCTATGGAACCCCGTGAAAAGAGTGCTCAATTTGGCATTTTTATGGTGATCATTTGTTGGCACCCGAGTCGTGGAGTTGGAGCGCCTGATTGGGATTCTTGTCAGGATTTTCGTGGAGCAGTAAACATGTCCTTTACCTCGTCTTCCTGGCAGTTTTGGGCTCGGAGTTATGTTCCAAGAATCGACCTTTATTATGAACAAGTAACGAGAAGCCAAAGTACAAGTGAGAGTTGGAACCACTAATTTTATATTTCATTCAATAAAAAATGATGGCCATGTAGTCATTTAGGGAGAAAAAGGTGGACCTAGGATTCACTTTATCCACCTTTTCTCAAATTTATTAATTATTTTATTATTTTTGCTTTAAAAAATAATAAGGATAAAAGGCTTTGGGCCAATAAAATGGACTTGCCTTCTCCATTGTAAGGATGGAAAAAACTAGGAGGATTTTTCCCCAGAGCTTAATAGAAAACATATCTTTTTGGGTTTCATGGTGGTTCCGTTGAGCACTCTCTGTGATGTGTGGCGTGAACTTGTATGAATGAATGATTGTTGCTAGAGGCCTTTTTTCCTTTCTATGTTTGCGTCGGAGACCATAAACGAATGCTATCATCCTATTGGAAGGTGAAATCCTAGCAGTTGCTAGCCTTTTCCCTTTCTGAGCGTGCATACACGGGTATTGATGTTTAGATTTAATCAAGTTTGATTGTGTAGTATCTCTTTTGTTTGCATAACGCATCTTCTGCAATTAGGAGGAAGCAAATCTAGTAGCTGCACCATTGACACAAGGCCCTCGTGGGTTCTCCTTTGACTCCATTTCTCCCTTTAGGTATACCGACACTGGTCCATTTGTGAGGATCGATCTTTCCCTCTTTCCCATCAACACTCAAATTTACCTATTATACTGCAACCATTTCTCTAAGGCAGCCTCTTCTATTCACCTTGTCTGCCATTGTTTCCTGCCTTAGTGATCTTAACCTTAGGGAAGCCCCCTTTGAGTTGGAGAAGAGCCAACCTGAAGCGAAGGAGAGAGGAGTGTGGTGACAGTGGATGCTCTTTTCGCAGTTGCCATCGGGCTGGTGTGCCTACTTTTGGGCTTTGACACACGCAAGCCAGTCAGGAGCGGCAACAGAGATCATATAAATAGATCTCCTCACTTTCATTTTAAAAACAAAACTTATGGATAATACACTATGCACTTGTTTTACCCTTGTTAGGGTTTCTTTGGATGGATGCGCTCCTCTTGAGGAGGTTTTCTGGTTAATGCAAGCTATTTTCTAGTAATTCTTTGGTGAATCTCTACTTTTGGTGATGCTTTGATTTGTTGGACGAACACGAGCACAAAGAGGTCAGGCTTCTTACCTTTTTGTTTGTATGTCGGTAGATGTGCATGTTCAAGTCTTAGTGGTAGCCCTAGAGCTGCACTTTGCCATAGGATAGGCCATTACTTTCTTTCTTGTCACCTTAGCAAGTTGAGGCACGTCTCCTTGTGAGGGTGCCCTAGGGTTTCTCCTTAGTTTTTCTAGGCTAGTTGCTTGACCTAGGAACCCTTCCTCACTAGGTTAGCCATCCTCCCTAGAAGCCCTAGGTTGGGTAGGGCTTTTTCTAGGGTAGGGTTTCCCTTGGTTTTCACACCTTTTCTCTTCTAAAAAAAACCTAGTTCTAGGGTTAATTTAGGACTAGTTTCAAGTTAAATTTAGGTCTGCAATTTTATGCTGAAAACCCTAAAAAAAAATTTAAAAAATTGCAGTTTTTGGGCTCCCTAAAATTTCGGCCTCCCTAAAAATTCGGCCTAGCCCCTAGAACCCTAGAAACCCTACGGCAGAATTATAGGGAACCCTAAAAATACAAAAATCTCAAAATTTTCTCTAAAAGGTCCTAAAACAGTCCTAATTTTACCCTAAACCTACCCTTCTTCCTTCCTCCCTCAAATCCTCACTCCCCAAGACCTCGGGTCTGTTTTAGACCAGCCCTAGGCCTAACACTCTACCCACTGCCCTCCTAACAGACCTTCGCTGCTGCCCTAAAGTGCCTCCCTATTGATCCACTCTTTTCCACCTCCCCTCTAAACCCTTCCTAGGTCTTTTCTAAAACCTAGCCTACACCCTCGGCCCTCTCCTCTCCTTCCTCGCTGCTACTCCTCTCTCGGGCCTTCTTCCCTGAGGTTACCTTAACCCACAGTCACTTTTGTGACAGCCATTCAAGCGTCTTTTAGGGCTGCCCTTATAGTGGCAGCCCTCCCTTTTTCCTCATACAACACCTGCACACAAACAAACTGGGCATGGTTATGTGATCACACATTATTGTTTTTTGAAAGTGGACTGTCAGTACCTTTCCTCAATACACATAGTTTGCAAAGTTAGTGTTAGTTCATATTACTGATATAAAAGATACTGTATGTGCATTTGACTTAGCATGAAACATCACTCTTTTGTTGCACTTATAAATACACATAAATTTCAAACCGTTAGTTACAAACAGTTCTCTTAGTCGGCTCATGCACTGTAAATTTAATACGTTCTATTTGTGATGACTGTGGTTACATAAATGTGCACTGATACTTATTGCTACATACACTTATTTAATGACCTGATGATGCTGTTATGAGTATGGTTAAGAGTGATGTCTATTGCTGCCTTCATTTATGACTGATAATTATTATTGCAAATACTAATGCTGCCATAAATTTTGCTATCAAATTCCATGAGTGACTGAGACATACATACTGTTTACACAAGTTGTATGAGATTGGGCGAACATAATTGATTGAACATTCACATATTGTATGGTAAGCTAATATATATGATTTATTAATGATACTATTGATATCTGCTGCTAGCCTAAACACTACACTCTGTTGCCCTCACTGTTTCAACTACACACACACAGTTACCAATCGATTACACTTACATTTACTTCAAACTATACTGCTGCTAAAACATTGTTTTCAGAGTTGGTACTGTTTGTTGCCTTCATATAAAGTCTAATGCGTGTAGTTTGGATAAAATACATGTTGAAATAAATGTTTATCATTGCCACATGACTAATGCTGCTATATTATGACTGAATATATATGTATTGTACCTACTGCTGTCATAACTGTATATCTTAATGCATGTACTTCTGTACTTGGGTTTTTGAGCTATGATGAACACTTATATTGATCTATAATTGCACTTATATGGTGGATACATTGTGGATAATGTATGTTTTATGACATTGCACCTTACAACGTAATTGGTTATCAATTGAATGATACTTAGTGTGATATTGTTTACTTACTCATTATTGAATAAATTGCATTATTGAAGTATACCCCATATACACACTTAACACGACATTTTCACTCTCATATTTGACTCCAATAAGGCACTGGTCACTAACGTCCTTGAAAGAGAACAATCTGGTGTTCTAGTGTTTTTGCAAAGTTGCAATAGGGCTCTCCCCTAAGAGGTTTCGACTTTCGATGAAGTTGGGGACAAGTGACTAAGGTGACAGTGATCACTTTTCCCACATATGCTTACCGGTGGCTAGGCCTGCCATTTCAACCGGTAACATTTTGGCACCGTTGTCGAGGACCATTTCAAAATTTGAAGCAGTTGATCCCGAGTCATTCACACCCCTAGCAAGAACGACATTCGGTAAGAAAATTGAGGTAAGTTTTTATCAATGTTCCCCCAAGTTTCCGGTACGTGGGGACGAGGGAGCGGGGAAACGCAAAAACGACATATGCAAAAGTACCCCCCCCCAAATTTTATGAAACATCAAAGGGTACGTGGATGTCTTTAACATAGGGGACCCCACCAGAAATACTATAAAAATAATATTTTCTAATTTAAGATATTAAAGATAAATAATAAGAAAACAATAACACTAACATAGTAGTAACATCATGTATTCAGTATTGTGTTTGTCATCGTGTAAGCACTAAACCACTAACATCATATTCATAAATAAGTAAATCACAATTCAATGATTCATAATAAAAATTATTAATTTATTCATGATTAAAAAAATTTAAAAATATTACAGAACATTTAAAGTGTAATGTTTAAACTTAATAAAATTTAAAATTTATAAAAAAATAATGTTTAAACTTAATAAAATTTAAAAATTATAAATAAATAAATAAATAAAATTATAAATGCAATTGGCAGTCGTCGGGTTTCCACTTTGAAGTTTGAATTCAGGGTGTTACCAACCTTTTTGTACCATAGTTGGGTTACCTAAGGAGCCGTCGGTTGACAAACATGTCCAATGTTTGATTCCAGTGTATCAATTGATCCGTCTTTGTGTCTAGCCAGTTTTTTATTTGAATAATTTTGACCATGGCTCCGCGGGATTTCTAATAAAATGTGCTAGTAGGGTGTTTTGAATGGTTCGGTCTCCTAAGACGTAGAATCTCAACTAAGATATTCCAGGGAGTTTTTTGCCCTTGATGATTATGCTTTGCTTATAGCCGAGTATAATTGACGAGGTTTTCTCCCGCTTCATCCAAAGCTGGAATGCTCGATTTTGAATTATGGGCCTTGGGGGGTTATTAGAGCCCAACTAAGTGTATATAAACCTACTAGGCATTATTAGAATAGAGCATGGTCATGTCCTAAGTCAATAGGACCATCAAAAAAAATTCCGAAAAAAATTTACCGGACACGTTAAAAAATTATTTTAATTTTTTAATTATTTCCCTAAGTTTTTTAATTAATTTTTCCATAAATTAAATGGAAAAATCTCGTTTGTAATAAGTTAGTCATCTGGACCCTGTTTTCAGTGATTGAAGGATCTAACCTTAAGCCAAAAAAACATTCTTGATCGGCCAGCCAGTCAGATCCAACTTTCAGATCATCAATCAGACACATAATGCTCATTTTCTCAAAAAAGTCATTTTTGGGGAAAAAATGATTATTTTGGAGAAAATTCAAAACTCTCCAAATTAATCCAAATTCAGTGAAATAAAAGGCTAAATGACATGTCAATGGGCATTTATGATGATTGGAGTTATCATAACTCAACTTCAGTCAGCATTCATTGAGCAATAAAGATATATTCAGTTAACGGACTTGTCATCTCCAGCTAAACTCCCAAATTGGATGATATGGAGAGCACTCATTGGTTTGATGATTTGATCGAGGCAGGGACTGATGATTACACCGACAGTGGCTCCTCCAGACCTAGCCCACGCCTCTCTTCAGCCTAGCCCATGCCTCTCTCTTCATCCTCCCGCCCCTCTTCCTCATGAGGGCGTCATCCACACGTGTGGCTCCATCTGGGCTTGGATTTCAGTGGTTAGGGTTGGAGTGGGGGCGCCTTGCCTAGGTGGAGGCCTCCCCTCACTCTTAACTCTTCAGTTGCGGTCTGGAGCTCTCAGTTATTTACCGAGCCAGTTAGGTCTGGTTTTTTGGTTTTAGGGTTTTGGGTTCTTCTTTCATTGTATAAATAGAGGCTTCTTTAGCTCTATTGGGATGGAACTTTGGGTTAAAGTTACTCTGAGAAAATTGTATCAAGCATTTTGCTTTGGCTTTGTTAATAAAGATATTCGACTTTGGAGG
This sequence comes from Pseudotsuga menziesii, assembly GCA_001517045.1. Lineage (NCBI taxonomy): Eukaryota > Viridiplantae > Streptophyta > Pinopsida > Pinales > Pinaceae > Pseudotsuga > Pseudotsuga menziesii. The sequence goes on along the minus strand of LPNX010913818.1, from coordinate 343,116 downwards.
TCTATGGGCTTTTGATTGTGCTGGATTCCTTATGGTTAAGGTGATATTGTCTCTAACTCATCTCATTTAAATACTTGTATGTGATTAAATATTTTCCTAGCTCAAGAAGGCCATTGTTGGCACAGTAGAATAGCCATTTGTAGTTTCAATTTGGTTATTTATGCAAAGTAAATCGATATTTTGATGGACATGAGTAGTAAGTAATACAAAATGTTGATCTTGATTTGATTTGCCTAACATACTAGCATATATTTTATCTCACTTCTTGTTTTAAGTTTTGATGTGATTCAGGCTTCACAGATTGTAGAAGGGTGTAAGCTCAGCTGCTTCTATCCCATGCTTCAAAACAACCATTTGAATTTAACATTTTTAATTGCAGGACCTACAGGGTTCGTCATCTTTTGCTTCAAAAGAAAGCTGGGAGTAACTCTCTCTCTCTTGTGTTCCATCCACAAGATAATGTTCTTTTGGTTACCGATTACTTAGGTGGCCCTAGTTTACTTCTTTCTATCCTTAGGCTTCCTTCCCATTGCCTTGTTTGTCTTGCCTTTCCTTCTTCTTCTTCGCTGCCCTCTTTTCACGTCATTTTGCAGCCCTCTTTCTTCCCTTTGGACAGCCCTCTTTTTCCTTAGTTTTCATAGCCTTCTTTTCACTTAGTTCGCTTCCCTCTTGTACTGTTTTACAGCCCTCTTTTTACCTTTGGACAGCCCTCTTATTCACCTTTAGGACAGCCCTCCTTTTACCTTTTCTCTCTCCCTTTTTCTTTGTTTTTCTCATCTCTCTTTCCTCCTCTTTCATCGCTGGTTTTTACCCCTCTTTCAGAGCCTAGTTTGTAGTTTTTTGTCTCTAAAATTCCGATTAATGCATAACGTTTGAACTATTCAAAGCTCTTATTTGCAGAAAGAATCGAGAAACGCCCAAAGGCCTTAAGCAAGCAAAGGAGCAAGCAAGAACAAAAAGACAAAACTTCCCTCTTCTCTCCATCCCTTTCTCTCCCTGTTCTTCCAAAACAAAAGCAAAAAAGCAAAGCCATCAAAGTTGTAAAAATTAATAAAAAGCGAGTGGGATTACAGCTCCCACACCCTTCTTCCCCCATTTGGGGGAAGCCTGTATCATCTCATTGTCATGCTTTTCATTTTTTGTTTAAATTGCTAATGGTAGAATAGGGTAGAATAAGTTGCTTAATCATAATCAAGTAGTGCATGTTTTGATTAATTTATTCTTCATAGAAAATGAAGTAAAAGTTGTGTTTTGATTGTTTAATTGAATGTGGCATAATTTATTATTGTATACTTACCCCCTTGCTTTCCCGATTAGGGCCCTAAAAAGCCTGAAAGAGACTCTTGGGTAGTTAGATTGTTTATGTTTTATTTCTTTTTAAGTTTAACAATCTAAGTAAGACTCTTGAACTTGCAGAAACACAAGTCAAGAACACTCTCTATCGAAGAGCATTCATAGAACTGCATACCCATGCATTAGGCATCTTAGATTAGCTAAGTCTCTTGAACCACTATCATAAGACGGGGTCAAGAGAGCTCTCTGTTGGAGAGTCCTAATTAATTAATTTAATAAAACTTGCAACACACACCCCTTAATTAATTAACCTCGTTCTCTCCTTGCTGAAGTATGCTATGAACGATCTCAGATCGGAGTACTCAGAAACGGCACTGGATCTTTACTCTTGCAAGAATAACTAAATAAAATTTAAAACCCCATAACCAACGCACCGGCGTTGTAAGGAATTTTCCAAAGTACTTCCTAGTAGAGGCGTCGAAATCCCGCTGTCTAAGCTTCTCAGCTAGCTGGTCAATCTTCGCGATACCAGCCTGGGATACTGGGCGGGCCCGACATGTCTTCAACGAAGTGAACTTAGAATATTCTCCCGGCTTTTGACAAACCTTCGTTGACACCTTAATCAAGAGCACATAAAATCCTTAAAACCTACCAAGAGCATTCGCACAATCTAATATTCACTAGTTTGATTTCTAAGACTTATTATTTTCTTTGCGCATTTCAGTATCATTGACTCCATAAGGCACTGGTCCTTGATTAAATCTGCAAAATTATCTTATTTTTATCAATTGTCTGTGGTTTATTATAATTTCTATCTCTAAATGCTTAATTAAAGTCTGGAATTTTTACTTATCTTTTTAATTTCTTGTTAGCAACGTGGATTGCTTTTGATTATGTGTCATACTCATAATAAGTAAACATCTTTAATCATAACAACTCCTAAATAACACTCATCTGCATCCATAACTAATTAAAATACTTTAACCACATTGAGCCTTACAAACTCTTTGTTAGGGACTACCCCCCTTGGCTTCGTTAGGAGTTAGCCTAAACGGAGGAGCTAGGAGTAGGTGACAGTACCTAGCTCTGTGCTTGCCCCCAAGGTCACACCTCTTTCACTTTCCTAAGTGAGGAAACAGCTTTCATTAGATTTTTGCTGCTGGTGTGCAATCGGTGGACCACATCTTTTGGCGCCGCTGCTGGGGACAAATCTTTTTGTTCCTGGACGACCTTTGTTTCTTTTAGTTTTTTACCTTTTTCCCCTTTTTTGGTAGATTTTTAGTCCAATCACTCTCCAAAATTAAACTTAAGTCCACCTGGCGACTCCACTGTCAGTTAACACCTCAAGGTATTCTACTAGAAGAAACTCTAAAGGTTTGTTCGATCCCTAAAAAATTCTATAGGAGGAGACTGAACAAACTAGTTTCTCGTAGGATCCTTGCAGAACTTGGATCTGAGTCTGTTTCAGACATCCACCTTTTGTTTCCAGAAAACTTAGAAAATTTGCAAAACAATAACTGTTTCCTTGACACAATGGGTGAGTTCTTTACTCAACTCAACTTTACTCAGATAGCAGGTCAACCTCATGACATTCCTGAAAAGGCTATCGACAAACTTATGACCTATAATGGCACTGATGCCTCTGTCTCTGCTGAGCAACATATCAGAAATTTCTCCAGGCACTGCGGTTCTTATGTTAGGGGTGCTGATAAACATGAAGATGTATACATGACCTTGTTTTCTTTGTCTTTGGATGGCAAGGCTAGCAACTGGTATGATAATTTGCCAAACAATTCTTTTGCCACCATAGAATATTTCAAGACTGCTTTCCTTGGAAAGTTTGGCAGTAAAAAGGAACCTAGACATCTAGTAGCATCTTGGACTAGCATAAAGAAATCTGAAACTGAAACGATGGATGAGTTCAATAATAGGTTCACTGAGTTGTCAAATTCCATCCCTGCCACTTATTCTCCTCCTGCAGCTTCTGTTTTGGATTATTACATTGAAGCATTAAGTGGCAAGATCCAATACCAGATTAGAGACAAGGAGCCGACTACTTTACCTCTAGCTCAGGGTTTGGTCGTCAAAATTGATAAGAATATGCAGTCTTCAGGAGAGTCAAACATCCAGGGCTACTCTAGGTCATCCAATCCTCTTAAAAATGTTGAACCTAAAGGGAAGGAGTCGTCAAACGAAGCTTATGAGAAAAAGCTCACGGACCTAACTGAGAAAATGTAAGAAATGGAAAGAAAATACTTAGCACAGATTAAGAAAGTTCAGAATAGGGTCATAACAGTTGAAAGAACGCAACCTCCGCCACCTCCTAGAACTTTCCCTGCAAGGCAAACATGGCAGAGAAAGAATCCCAACCATGAGCAGAGGCCTCCTCATCAGCTAAAGGCTACTAATGTGGTTGAGCCTTACAAACCATTTTGTAGGGCATGCAGAGATTTCCATGAGGAATCTGGCTGTCATTATGCATGTTATGTCCAGGAGCATGGTTATCCCGAGGGGTGCGTTCCTAGTACATCTACAAGCAAGCCTGATTTTATCAACAACATAGATGACATCCCTAGCATCTCCATAGGAAATTGGCCACATGCCAATCATTATGAAAAGAAAGTTGACAACTTAACTCAATACTATGGTGAGATGCCTTCAGTCGAGCAGATCAACAACACTCAAAACTTCAAGGGAATAACTTATCAAAGAAAAAGGGTCTTCTGCACAGAATATTCCTAAGGTAACTGCTCCTAATCCTCCCACAGAAGTAGAAACTAAAGAAATTGTTGATTTAAGTTTTGACTTAGGTAATTCGCTAGCAAATACAAAAGTCCCTGTTTGAGTCCTTGAATTATGTAAAATCCCTGGCCAAAGAGAGAGACTTTTGAAAATCCTAGACCCTCCAAGTAATGTTGATTCTCAAACTGAAGAAAGTCCTTCAAATCCTGTAAAGCCCCTTACCCCTAAAAAGGTCACTTTTTCTGATACCGTGGAGCGAACTTCAAATAATGTCTTTGTCGATCCACCTATAGTTCTACATACTAGGGACCCAAGAAAAGAAGATCATCCCCCTTTTTACGTATCATTGATGATGAGTGATCTTCTTCTACACAATTGTATGTTAGACTCGGCATCTAGTTCCAGCATCATGACCAAAAAAGCCATGCAGCAGCTTGACTTAAGAACTACAAGGCCATACCAGAATGTATGTGCCATGGACTCTAGATCGGTTAAAGTTGAAGGGATGATTGAAAACCAGTTAGTTAGATTGGCTAAGTATCTGAATATCCAGATCACCATGGACACCCTTGTTATTGATGTTCCGAACAAATGGGTGATGTTGCTTTCTAGGAAATGGGGTGCCACTTTAGGAGGATCAATCCAGATGGATTGGACCTATGCCACCGTACCTGCATCGGAGTTTTCACTTGTTAAGTTGTATTCTGAAAAGGAAAAAAGACACCATGTTGAAAATCCTCAAAGGCCATTGAATGAGTATGCCTACCACACTGATGAAAATGGTACCTATTAAATCAACTCCACCTTCTTGGAACCCCTCCAAGAAGAAATAAAGACTAAAAAACTTAGTAAATTATGGAGAATGAATTTTGATGGTGCTTACTCTAGAACGGGCAAGGGGGCTAGTGTTGTCATTATTTCACCAGAGGGTAAGGTTTTCAACTTTGCTTTCAGATTGGAATTTGAAGCAACTAACAATGTGGCAGAGTATGAGGCACTTCTACTAGGCATCGAGATTGCCAAGGACATGGGGATCAAATTGCTTAGTATTAAGGGTGATTCTGACTTAATTGTACAACAAGTTAAGGGTCAATTTGCTATTAAGTGTCAAAGACTAAAAAAGTATAGAAATGCAATCTGGGATACAATGGAATTCTTTGATGCCCTTAACATAGAAGCAGTCCCTAGAGATCAGAATAGTGCCTCCGATAAGCTTGCAGTTTCAGCGTCAACTCTTCAGCCATCGGATGAGATGTTAGAGAGGGATTGTCCTTTAGAGATTAACTTCAGACCTTTTGTTCCTGATAATGTTGAACATTGGCAGGTCTTCAAAGATGATGAGCAAATTTTGAGATTTATTCATAATGTCAATGAATTCCTAAACTTTAAAGTAAATGATCAGGAAGAAAATAAAGAATATTATGGAGAAGGTGACCAGTTTAACAATCCTGTCCCACGTGGTCTAGTTGCCTTAGAAAACATCTTTGACAGACAGGACAGAAGAAAAAGCAATGTTGAGCAGATGAAACCATGGGATTACATTGAAATCAACATTGGGACAGAAACAGAACCTAAAATTATAAAAATTGGAAAAGGTACTTCCGAAAAAGAAAGGAACGGCCTCATAAACTTGGTCAAAGAGTATAGGGATGTATTTGCCTTTCCTTATGATGAGCTCAAAGCCTATAGGGAAGATGTATTTCAACAACCATTCCCTTAAAACCAGAATGTCAAAAAGGCAAGCCTTTCAGACAAAAACTTAGGCAAATAAATCCTAAGTTAGCACCAATCATTAAAAAGGAGTTAGAAAAAAAGTTAGCAGCAGGAATAATAGTTCCTACGAGACATTCAACGTGGTGTTCTAACTTGGTCGTAGTTAGAAAGAAGAACGGGAGTTTAAGGATATGTATAGATTTCAGAAATCTAAACATAGCATGTCAGAAGGACAATTACCCCCTCCCCAACATGGAGACCCTCCTCCAACGGGTCACTGGATCAAGCATGATGTCGATGCTAGATGGTTTTTCTGGCTATAATCAAGTAGTCATTTAAGAGAAGGATAGGCATAAAACCACTTTCACGACTCCTTAAGGCACTTTTGAATATCTGAGAATGCCCTTTGGCCTTTTAAATGCCGAAGCTACTTTCCAAAGGGCCATGGATTATGCTTTCAAGGAGTTGATTGGCAAAACCATTGAGATCTATCAAGATGATCTTACTGTTTTTTCGAAAGAAAGTTCCGGCCATGTTGGTCATCTCAGGCAGATTTTCGAGCGATGTAGGAAGTATGGCATTTCTTTGAATCCGGCTAAGTCAGTTTTGGGCATAGAAGAGGGAAAACTCTTAGGACACATCATCAATAAGGACGGTGTCAAAATTGATCCTGAAAGAGTAGAGGCCATAAGAAAGATTCCCCTTCCTAAGAATGTGAAAGCCCTCCAATCCTTCAATGGTCATATAAATTTTATTAGAAGATTTATCCCCAACTTGGCCGAATTAATGAAACCCATGCAGGCCTTACTTAAGAAAAAGGCCAAGTTTGTGTGGACCATTGAAGGAAGGAAATCCTTTGATGCTATAAAGAATGCCATTACCAGGTCTCCAGTCTTAGTCAGCCCGGATTACGCGAAGGATTTTATGATCTTTTCTTTTGCTTCGGAAGACACTATTGCCGATGTGTTGCTCCAAAAGAACTTCAAAGGGTTCAAGCAACCTATAGCATTCATGAGTAGAGCCTTGCAGAACTCTGAGCTAAAGTATACCATTATGGAGAAGCAGGCTTATGCCTTAGTCAAATCTTTGAAACATTTTAAGACTTATATTGGTTATTCTAAGGTCATTGGATATGTTCCCCACACTGCAGTTAAAGATATCCTATCTCAAAAAGATTGTTTAGGATTAAGGGGTACATGGGTATCCAAGATCCAGGGGTATGACCTTGAAATAAAACCCACTAAATTGATCAAGAGACAAGGCCTTGCTAAAATGCTTACTCAAAAAAACGAAGAAGCCATTGAGATGATTGCAGAAAATAATATCCCTCAGCCTACCATGACTCTTGCCCTTCAAGAGCTTGATAATCATTGGTATTCCAACATCATTTTCTTCCTTCTCCATCTCACTTGCCCTGATCACCTCAAGGGTCACAAGCGTAGAGCTTTGAGACTTAAGACTGCTAGGTATTGCCTTACCCAAGAGGGTCTGGGTTGGAGGAACCCAGATGGTATCATACTTAGGTGCATCAATGAGCAGGATTCCAAGAAGATCTTAGCAGAGTTTCACTCAGTATTTTGTGGAGGCCATTTTGCAGCAAATACAACTACCCATAAAATCTTGAGAGCTGGTTACTATTGGCCCACTATTTTTTCAGATGCTCACAAGCATGTCAAGTGTTGCCAAGAGTGTCATCTTTTCATTGGGAAGCAGAAGTTGGCAGCTCTTCCCCTTACTCCGGTTGTCGTCCTTGCCCCTTTTCAGCAGTGGGGGCTTGATTTTATTGGCAAATTCAAGGATAACTCTAGCAATGGTTTTTGTTGGATTCTCACTGCAACCGATTATTTCACCAAGTGGGTAGAGGCTCTACCCACTAAAACTGCCACTAAGAAGGTTGTTATAGATTTCATTGAGGAAAGAATCATCACCAGATTCGGAACTCCACTTAAGATAACAACCGATAATGCCAAATCTTTTAGTTCCAAAAAAATGAATGACTTATGTTTTAAATATGGCATTATCCTATCCCATTCATCAGATTACTACCCACAAGGCAATGGACTTGGTGAGTCCACTAATAAAAATTTGATGACTATCCTCAAGAATACTGTGGGGGATAATAAGAGATCATGGGATAGCAAGATTAAGTGTGCTGTGTGGGCAAATAGGATCACTAAGAAGAACTCAACTGGAAAGTCACCTTTTGAGTTGGTGTATGGACTTACAACCACCCTTCCGGTCAGCATGCAGATTCCGATCTTCAGGATGTTAAGTGAATATGGCACGGAACAGTCAGAAATGGAGCAGAGGATCAATCGGATTATAGAGTTGGATGGATCTAGAAGAGCTGCCCTTGATCAGCCACTCAGACATCAAGAAAGCATGAAGGGCACTTTTGATAAGTCAGCCAGGCCGAGAGCTTTCCAAATAGGAGATAATGTTCTCTTATGGGATAAGAGAAGGGAGAAGCCTGGGAAGCATGGAAAATTTGACAGCCTTTGGAGAGGCCCGTTTATCATCCACAACACGGCTGGCACCAATTCTTATTTCCTTAACACCATGGATGGAGAAATATTAAACCTGCCCATGAATGGCCAACACTTGAAGCCCTTTTATCGAAACAACCTCCAAGATGACCAAGGGGTCATCCCAGGGCTTTTCTAAACCCATCCTTGTTGTATTTTTATGTACTTTATTTTTGTATCATATGCTATGTACCATATCCATGTAGAATGTTGTATCAAAATTTATTATTTCTATATATTAGCATTTGTATTATATTTTCACTTATATACATGTTAAAAAAGAAAAAGTTTATTTCATGTACTTTATTTCGAAAAAAGCAAAAATATTTTCTGGTATTTCATCATGGCATATTTTTATCATATACATGGGCTTGAGACACTTCTGTTTACATGCAAGTACTAGAGATTCCTGAATTCTCAGGAACTCTTTTTTATCAATAGATCAAGCAAGTACCTGTCCCACAGTTGGAGCCAGATGTTACCAACATTTTTGTACCATAGTTGGGTTACCTGAGGAGCCGTCGGTTGACAAACACGTCCAATGTTTGATTCTAGTGTATCAGTTGATCCGTCTTTGTGTCTAGCCAGTTTTGGCTAGCCAATTTTTCATTTGAATAATTTTGACCATGGCCCCGCGGGGTTTGTAATAAAATGTGCTAGTAGGGTGTTTTGAGTGGTTCGGTCTCCTAAAACGTAGAATCTCAACTAAGGTATTCCAAGGAGTTTTTTGCCCTTGACAATTATGCTTTGCCTATAGCCAAGTATAATTGACGAGGTTTTCTCCCGCTTCCTTTAAAGCTGGAATGCCCGATTTTGAATTCTGGGCCTTGGGGGGTTATTAGAGCCCAGCTAAGTGTATATAAACCTACTAGGCATTATTAGAATAGAGCATGGTCATGTCCTAAGTCAATAGGACCATCAAAAAAATTCCGAAAAAATTTTACAAAACGCGTTAAAAAATTATTTTAATTTTTTAATTTTTTAATTATTTCCGTAAGGTTTTTAATTAATTTTTCCATAAATTAAATGAAAAAATCCCGTTTGTAATAAGTTAGTCATCCGAACCCCATTTTCAGTGATTGAAGGTTCTAACCTTAAGCCAAAAATCATTCTTGATCGGACAGCCAGTCAGATCCAACTTTCAGATCATCAATCAGACACATAATGCTCATTTTCTCAAAAAAGTCATTTTTGGGGAAAAGAGTCATTTTTGGGGAAAAAATTGATTATTTTGGAGAAAATTCAAAACTCTCCAAATTAATCCAAATTCAGTGAAATAAAAGGCTAAATGACATGTCAATGGGCATTTATGATGATTGGAGTTATCATAACTCAGCTTAGTCAACATTCAGTCCATGCCTCTCTCTTCATCCTCATGCCCCTCTTCCTCATGAGGGCGCCATCCACACGTGTGGCTCCATCTGGGCTTGGATTTCAGTGGTTAGGGTTGGAGTGGGGGTGCCTTGCCTAGGTGGAGGCCTCCCCTCACTCTTAATTCTTCAGTTGCGGTCTGGAGCTCTCAGTTATTTGCCGAGTCGGTTAGGTCTGGTTTTCTGGTTTTAGGGTTTTGGGTTCTTCTTTCATTGTATAAATAGAGGCTTCTTTAGCTCTATTAGGATGGAACTTTTGGGTTAAAGTTACTCTGAGAAAATTGTTTCAAGCATTTTGCTTTGGCTTTGTTAATAAAGATATTCGGCTTTTGATTGTGCTGAATTCCTCATGGTTGAGGTGATATTGTCTCTAACTCATCTCATTTAAATACTTGTCTGTGATTAAATATTTTGCTAGCTCAAGAAGGCCATTGTTGGCACAGTAGAATAGCCATTTGTAGTTTCAATTTGGTTATTTATGCAAAGTAAATCGATATTTTGATAGACATGAATAGTAAGTAATACAAAATGTTGATCTTGATTTGATTTGCCTGACATACTAGCATATATTTTATCTCACTTCTTGTTTTAAGTTTCGATGTGATTCAGGCTTCACAGATTGTAGAAGGGTGTGAGCTCAGCTGCTTCTATCCCATGCTTCAAAACAACCATTTGAATTTAACATTTTTAATTGCTGGACCTACAGGGTTCGTCATCTTTTGCTTCAAAAAGAAAGCTGGGAGTAACTCTCTCTCTCTTGTGTTCCATCCACAAGATAATGTTCTTTTGGTTACCAGTTACTTAGGAGGCCCTAGTTTACTTCTTTCAATCCTTAGGGTTCCTTCCCATTGCCTTGCTTGGCTTGCCTTTCCTTCTTCTTCGCTGCTCTCTTTTCACGTCATTTTGCAGCCCTCTTTCTTCCCTTTGGACAGCCCTCTTTTTCCTTAATTTTCACAACCTTCTTTTCACTTAGTTCGCTGCCCTCTTTTTACCTTTGGACAGCCCTCTTTTTCACCTTTAGGACAGCCCTCTTTTTACCTTTTCTCTCTCCCTTTTTCTTGGTTTTTCTCCTCTCTCTTTCCTCCTCTTTCATCGCTGGTTTTTACCCCTCTTTCAAAGCCTAGTTTGTAGTTTTTTGTCTTTAAAATTTCGATTAATGCATAACGTTTGAACTGTTCAAAGCTCTTATTTGTAAGAAGAATCGAGAAAAGCCCAAAGGCCTTAAGCAAGCAAAGGAGCAAGCAAGAACAGAAAGACAAAATTCCCCTCTTCTCTCCATCCCTTTCTCTCCTTGTTCTTCCAAGACAAAAGCAAAAAAGCAAAGCCATCAAAGTTGTAAAAATTAATAAAAAGCGAGTGGGATTACGGCTCCCACACCCTTCTTCCCCCATTTGGGGGAAGCCTATATCGTCTCATTGTCGTGCTTTTCATTTTTGGTTTAAATTGCTAATGGTAGAATAGGGTAGAATAAGTTGCTTAATCATAATCAAGTAGTGCATGTTTTGATTAATTTATTCTCCATAGAAAATGAAGTAAAAGTTGTGTTTTGATTGTTTAATTGAACATGGCATAATTTCTTATTGTATACTTACCCCCTTGCTTTCTCGATTAGGGCCCTAAAAAGCCTAAAAGAGACTCTTGGGTAGTTAGATTGTTTATGTTTTATTTCTTTTTAAGTTTAACAATCTAAGTAATACTCTTGAACTTGCAGTAACACAAGTCAAGAGCACTCTCTATCGGAGAGCATTCATAGAACTGCATACCCTTGCATTAGGCATCTTAGATTAGCTAAGTCTCTTGAACCACTATCATAAGACGGGGTCAAGAGCGCTCTCTGTTGGAGAGTCCTAATTAATTAATTTAATAAAACTTGCAACACACACCCCTTAATTAATTAACCTCGTTCTCTCCTTGCCAAAGTATGCTTTGACCGATCTCAAATTGGAGTACCTAGAAACGGCATTGGATCTTTAATCTTGCAAGAATAACTTAATAAAATTTAACACCCCGTAACCAACGCACCGGCGTTGTAAGGAATTTTCCAAAGTACTTTCTAGTAGAGGCGCCGGAATCCCGCTGTCTAAGCTTCTCAGCTAGCTGGTCAATCTTCGCGATACCAGCCTGAGATATTGGGCGGGCCCAACATGTCTTCAACGGAGTGAACTTAGAATATTCTCCCAGCTTTTGACAAACCTTCGTTGACACCTTAATCAAGAGCACATAAAATCCTTAAAACCTACCAAGAGCATTCGCACAATCTAATATTCACTAGTTTGATTTCTAAGACTTATTATTTTCTTTGCACATTTCAGTATCATTGACTCCATAAGGCATTGGTCCTTGATTAAATCTGCATAATTATCTTATTTTGATCAATTATCTATGGTTTATTATAATTTCTATCTCTGGATGCTTAATTAAAGTCTGGAATTTTTACTTATCTTTTTAATCTCTTGTTAGCAACGTGGATTGCTTTTGATTATGTGTCATACTCATAATAAGTAAACATCTTTAATCATAACAACTCCTAAATAACACCCATCCGCATCCATAACTAATTAAAATACTTTAACCACATTGAGCCTTAGAAAACTCTTTGTTAGGGACTACCCCCCTTGGCTTCGTTAAGAATTAGCCTAACGAAAGAGCTAGGAGTAGGTGACAATACCTAGCTCTATGCTTGCCCCCAAGGTCACACCTCTCCCACTTTCCTAAGTGAGGAGACAGCTTTCATTAGATTTCTGCTGCTGGTGTGCAATCGGCGGACAACACAGGGTTGTGGTTATTTTGTTCTGTGTTACAGTAACACAAAACAGAACAACAACAACTCCGAATTCAAGCTTCAAAGTGGAAACTCGGCGGACAAGAGCTAAAATTTAAACCATGAACAAAGACATGCCTGAACCAAGGACGAGTTATGGTTGCCCGAAGACGATTTGTTGACGCTCGAAACGAAGACAAAGACACCTGAAACGAAGATGCCCTCGTGCATGCTTATGAAGTCAACCCGATACAGTGAAAGCTTGTTTCCCTCGCGCATAGTTGGAAACGTGGAAGCTGATTTCGTAAATGAGTTTGGAACAAGAAAAATCCCTCGCAAGTTCCAGTGGGTAAAGGAAGACATTCACATGTCAATTCAAATGCATGTAAGGAGGCCACGAAGCTCGATTTAGACTGCGTGATGAAAGGAAACGTGTACAAGTTTCCGGCTTTTCATAAAACGACCCGGGTACGTGTTTCCAGATTGTTTCCAGATTTGGGTACGAGAGGGAAATGACCCCAATCCTGTTTCCTATTTCTGAAACTCGTGGGGTCGAGGAAACTCATTTCCGAGGTCTAGAAACAAGTACCTGTGTAACACTGGTTTTTATTGGTATTTTGAAAATATTCTTGTCAAAGACTAATCTTGCAAATCTTACCTGGCGACTCCACAAAGAAGAAGCCCGATAAGGCTTAACATTTTGGCGTCGTTGTCGAGGACCATTTCAAAATTTCAAGCGGTTGATCCCGAGTCATTCACACCCCTGGCAAGAACAACATTCGACATTCGGTAAGAAAATTGAGGTTAATCTTGGTATTTTGAGAATATTATTGTCAAGGACTAATCTTGCAGATCTTACTTGGCGACTCCACAAAGAAGAAGCCCGACAAGGATTAACATTTTGGCATCGTTGTCGAGGACCATTTCAAAATTTGAAGCGATCGATCTAGAGTTATTCACACCCTGGCAAGGACGACATTCGGTAAGAAAATTGAGGTAAGTCTTTCTGGGTATTTTGAAAATATTATTGTCAATGACTAATCTTGCAGATCTTACCTGGCGAATCCACAAAGAAGAAGCCTGGAAAGGCTTAACATTTTGGCATCGTTGTCGGGGAACTCAAATTCATTGAGGTGACTTATCCGGGCAAGAACGACATAGTTGGTAAGCCTTGAGTCCTCATTGTACATGATTGCATATATCTTTAGGACTAACCTACAGGCTTATCTGGCGGATCCATAAAGAACTCAACCTACCCCATCAATCAGGTACGTCTTTGCTTTTGATACTTCAGTTAGATTTGTTAAGCTAACTTGGCAGGTCTCTCCTGACAACTCCACTAAAGAAAAAACCAAAGAAGATCGAAGCAAACATTTCAAGCAAGTGATATGGGGATGCTTGATCCATTTGATTTCTCAAACATCCCTGGTTGCCCAAACAAGTTCAAGCAACATCGTTGTCTTAAGTCTATCCCAACATTTCACAAGGGCGAAGATACAGTTACGACATATGTTACAAAGTTTAAAGAAGTCCTTGGGATGTGGGAAATTATGAACAAGGATACGATTATACAGTTATTCGTGATGTCCCTTCATCTAGGAGGGAATAAGGACATGGATGCTTGGTATGATGGACTCCCACCTGTGGGGATATCCTCCTTCCGACAATTGATCGAAGTATTATGCGATTAGTGGGATCCTAGCATTATGAAGGAAACCTTGAAGACTATGAATGACGAATAAGCCTCAAAAGAGTTTGAAGTACTCCTCGATGATGAAAATGAAGATCAAGAAGCCATAATTGAAGAAACCAAGGAATGCACAGAATTGATAAGATTTCCTTGTCCTCCATTAACTGTCTCTTATGATGGTTTGGCTCTCTTGGAAGAAAGTTACAAAAATATGGAAGGCGATAATTACTGGGAGTTCCTCGGTCCACCAGCATATGACTCTTCGAGACCTTGCAGCATCATGGGAAAGGAAGTCTTCCCTGTCATCAATGAAGTTCAGACTATCCTTTAGCCCATCACACCCTAGTATTAGCATTCCCAGCATCATCTTGTGGCAAGTATTGAAGAAACTATTCATCCCTTTCTACCATACCTTGGTAAGTCACTGATGGTCCATTTCAACAACGTCGGAGCAGGTAGGTGGATAGGTATGATTTTCATTCCTCAACTTCATAGTGTTTATTGTTTATTTTTTCATTTGAAGCATGGAGGTGTGAATTATTCTACTAATAATTTCAAAATTTCAAGTATTATTCGGAATACTAACGTGTTTGTAAAAAGAACAAGTAATATAAATGTATATCCGAAGAAACACTTAGGTGGATGCAGGGACACGCTGTGTTTGACATACAAGGATCTGCGAAGGCCTTCTTTGTTAATTGCCTTTCTAGATCAAAATTTGGTGATCAATTGCAGGCAAATTTTTTTCTCAACATCAGGATATGATGGAAGGTTCCCTTAGATAAGTCCACTAGAAGCGTGGATTAACAAAACTTGTCAAAGTGATGCTCCTCCATGGCACGAGTTCCAAATCTTCTAGGTTCTTAAGAGGGTAAAATTTTCTTTCCTCGTCCAGATGAAGATCATAATACGTACTCAACATATCATCAATGAGGTATTAGACTGGATTACATTAAAGGACAAAGGTAAGACATCATATATGAATTACTTACTTAAATGGTTACATTGGTGGTATGATTTTACCTAACATATTTTGATTGCCATGCTTAGAGTAGGTAGGGTTAGTTGCATTAGGCATCTTTTTGTGCACTGCATTTGATGTCTTTTTCAATGCCTAGTTAGTTTTTATTGTTCTTAGTTTGTTTCCCTCATTTTGCGAACAAGGCATGATGAAAGTGTCTGCCCTTAGATGCTTTTAATCTCTCGGACATTTGATATGTGTGTAGGTCTACAAGTACCAGTAGATTCATGGGATCTCGAGCACTCCCGGGAAGAGCACTCGTTCTGCAATTGGAGCCAGTGTTACGCTGCACCTTGATCCCAGCGCACCTTCAAGTGTGCCCCAGGGAGAGAAGGCCAATTTTTCGACCAAGAGAGCTGTTATTGAGCAATGGTGGTCATGGTTGGGCCCTTTGGTCCTCCTTTAGGGTTACTATGGCTTAATGGCACTGCTGACTGCCATTTAAAGGGGTTTTTAACCTCAAGGTTGGTGTTCGAGGCCCTTAAGGGTTCACCATTGGGTCTCATGGCTCCATATCCTACTTACGTGCTCTGATGTCCTTCAAATACAAGACACTCGTCTTCATTCGCAGCCACTTTGGACACCCTCCTGGCCCTTCAATCAGTGGGTCCTTGCTCTCCCTGGCCTTATTTCCTCAGAGGAAAGCCACCCTCCATGCTAGGCCTTTTCATGCTTTGAAGAGGGCGTTGAGGGATTTTACAGCATTCTAGGGATTGGATGGGGCATAAAGCCCTCCTTCCAGCTCACTCCAACCTTTCGTTCGAAGTGATTCACTTATTTGAGCATGTTTTGGCGCCTGGGAATACAAATACCCCAGGTAGCCTACCTTAAGCCTACCTTAGGCTATATTTTATTATTATTTTCTTTTGATTTTCAGTTGACATTTTATAATTTCAAATTAACTTATTTTATGGCATGAAGGCCTGAATATTTTGTAAAAAGTGGGTGTGAGATCATATAAATAGATCTCTTCACTTTCATTTTAAAAACACAACTTATGGGATAATACACTATGCACTTGTTTTACCCCTGTTACGGTTTGTTTGGATGGATGCGCTCCTCTTGAGGAAGTTTTCTGTTTAATGCAAGCTATTTTCTGGTAATTCTTTGGTGAATCTTTGCTTTTGGTGATGCTTTGATTTGTTGGATGAACACGAGCACGAAGAGGTCAGGCTTCTTACCTTTTTGTTTGGGTGTTGGTGGATGTGCATGTTCAAGTCTTTGTGGTAGCCCTAGAGATGCACTTTGCCCTAGGATAGGGCATTACTTTCCTTCTTGTCACCTTAGCAAGTTGAGGCACGTCTCCTTGTGAGGGTGCCCTAGGGTTTCTCGTTAGTTTTTCTAGGCGAGTTTCTAGGTGAGTTGCTTGACCTAGGAACCCTTCCTCACTAGGTCAGCCATACTCCCTAGAAGCCCTAGGTTGGGTAGGGCTTTTGCTAAGGTAGGGTTTCCCTTGGTTTTCACACCTTTTCTCTTCTAAAAAAACCTACTTCTAGGATTAGATTAGAACTAGTTTAAGGTTATATTTAGCTCTGCAATTTTATGTTGAAAACCCTAAAAATAAAAATAATAAATTGCATTTTTTGGCCTCCCTAAAATTTCTGCCTCCTTCCCTAAAAATTCGGCCTAGCCCCTAGAGCCCTAAAAACCCTAAGGCGGAATTATAGGGAACCCCAAAAATACAAAAATTCCAAAAATATCAAAATTTTCCATAAAAGGTCCTAAAACATTCCTAATTTTACCCTAAACCTACCCTTCTTCCTTCCTCCCTCAAATCCTCACTCCCTAAGACCTCGGGTCTGTTTTAGACCAGCCCTAGGCCTAACACCCTACCCACTGCCGTCCTAACAGACCTTCGTTGCTGCCCTAGAGGGCCTCCCTAACCCTCGCTCCACTCTTTTCCACCTCCCCTCTAAACCCTTCCTAGGTCTTTTCTAAAACCTAGCCTGCACCCTCGGCCCTCTCCTCTCCTTCCTCGCTGCTGCTCCTCTCTCGTGCCTTCTTCCCTGAGGTTACCGTAACCCACAGTCACTTTTGTGACAGCCATTCAAGCGTCTTTTACGGCTGCCCTTACAGTGGCAGCCCTCCCTTTTTCCTCATACAACACCTACACACAAACAAACTGGGCATGGTTATGTGATCACACATTATTGTTTTTTGAAAGTGGACTGTCGGTACCTTTCCTCAATACACATAGTTTGCAAAGTTACTGTTAGTTCATATTACTGATATAAAAGATATTGTATGTGCATTTGACTTAGCATAAAAAATCTCTTTTTTGTTGCACCTATGAATACACATAAATTTCAAACGTCAGTTATAAACAGTTCTCTTAGTCAGATCATGCACTGTAAATTTAATACGTTATATTTGTGATGACTGTGGTTACATAAATGTGCACTGATACTTATTGCTACATACACTTATTTAATGACCTTATGATGCTGTGATGAGTATGGTTAAGAGTGATGTCTATTGCTGCCTTCATTTATGACTGATAATTATTATTGCAAATACTAATGCTGCCATAAATTTTGCTATCAAATTCCATATGAGTGACTGAGACATACATACTGTTTACACACGTTGTATGAGATTGGGTGAATATAATTGATTGAACATTCGCATATTGTATGGTAAGATAATATATATGATTTATTGATGATACTACTGATATCTGCTGCTAGCCTAAACACTGCATTCTGCTGCCATCATTGTTTCAACTACACACACACAGTAAGCAATCAATTACACTTACATTTACCTCAAACTATACTGCTGCTAAAACATTGTTTTCAGAGTTGGTACTGTTTGTTGCCTTCATATGAAGTCTAATGCATGTAGTTTGGATAAAATACATGTTAAAATAAATGCGCATCATTGCCATATGACTAATGCTGCTATATTATGACTGAATATATATGTGTTGTACCTACTGCTGTCATGACTCATAACTGTATATCTTAATGCTGTAAAAGAAAACAATGAAGCAGACAGAAGCACTATGGGCAGATTGATTGCCTTCTCATTATTAGAGTGAGTATAAATAGGAAATACAGAATAACAATACTATGGGTGAATACCATAGGTCGAAAATTACCATGGGTCACTTAACCGACTAACTAACTACAGGTGAGATTACATTCTTCAACACACCCCCTTAATCTCAACTGGTAGTACATCTTCAACACTGTCTATGCCTAAGTGCTCTCTCTGATATACAAATGCATATGTTCCCAATGGTTTGGTGAACATGTCAGCCAACTGCTCCTTAGAGCCACAAAACAGTAAGGAAATTTGTCCATCATTGACATACTCACGAATGAAATGATAGCGAGTGTCAATGTGTTAACTTTTCTATGAAATACATTATGTTTGGACAACTGCATTGCAGAGTTGTTATCACAGAAAATAGAAGTGGGATCCTTTTCAGTGTGTCCCATATACTTTAATAGTCTTCTTAGCCAAACTACATGGCAAGCTGCTGTGGTGGCTGCTACATATTCTGCTTTTGCAGAAGACATGCTGACAATGGGTTGTTTCTGAGATGCCCAATAGATCAGATTTGTACCCAAATGGAAAGCATAACCAAATGTGCTTTTCCTATCATCAATACTACCGGAAAAATTACTGTCAGTGTACCCTGTGAGAGTACTGTCTGGTGTATGAATGTACCAGAGGCAATATCCAAGTGTGCTTGCAACATATCTCAGAAATCTTTTTCCAACTTTCCAGTGAGTTTTTGGGAGACTCCATAAATCTGGAAATAAGACTGACAGCATACATCAAATCAGGTCTAGTTGCAGTTAAGTACATTAAACTGCCTACCATTTGTTTATAGGGTGTAGCATTTACTGCTGGTCCATCATCATTCTTGGTTAACTTGGTGCCAAGAGCAATGGGGGTTTCTGCTGGTTTACATTTATCCATTCTGAATCTCTGCAAAACATAGTAGCATACTTATGCTAGCAAATAAAAATACCTTGTTCAGTTTGAGTAACTTCCAGACAAAGGAATTACTTCATCAGTCCTAGATCAGTCATTTTAAATTCCTTTTTCATGACTGTCCTGAAATCTTCAAGCATCAAATTACCAATGTAAATCATGTCATCAACATAAAGACATACCATCAACATTTTACCTTGCTTTGTTTTGACATATAGAGTGGGCTCATTGCTGCTTCTGCTGAAACCGTTGTTGATGAGGTAGGAGTCAATCCTACTGTACCAAGCTCGTGGAGCTTGTTTTAGACCATACAAGGCCTTTTGCAACTTAAACACTTTGTCTCCATGACCTTTGACAGTATAACCAGGTGTCTGGTCTAGATAAACTTCTTCAAAAATACCATTAAGAAAGGTTGATTTCACATCCATTTGATACACAGGCCATTGATTTTGTGCTGCAATGGCAAGTACAGCTCAGATGGTATCCATCCTTGCTATAGAAGCAAAGGTTTCATCATAATCTACACCATACTTCTGTGCATATCCTTTGGCAACCAACCTTGCCTTGTGCTTTTCAATTCTCTTTTTTCATTCAGTTTGGTCTTATAGACCCATTTAACTCCAATACTGGTTTTGTCTGCAGGGATATCAACAAGATCCCAATTCTGGTTTTTCTCTATTGCATCAATCTCTTCATTCATGGCTTTTACCCACTATGCATCCTTCACTACTTCATTAAAAGATGTGGGCTGACAGGAGAATAGAGCATACTGAAGTTGCTCATCAAGAACTAGAGTCTATTCATATAACTCTCTCAAGCTTCTGGTTTTCTGGTTCTGTGGTGGACTCTCTGCTGCTTCTTCTTGCTGCTGCACTTCCAATCTTGGAAATCTGATAGGTAGATCTGGCAGATCTGACCTTTCTTCTTGTTGTATGTCTGAAGGATCACTCCAGCATTTGTCTTCAATGAACTTTACGTCTCTTCTCACCACAACCTTTTTGGTGACATGATTATACAGCCTATACGCCTTGTGTTGTTCATTGTAACCAGTGAAAATGCAGCACTCATTTTTCTTATCCAATTTTCTTCTGAGTTCAGCAGGTGTATGCGCAAATGCAACACTACCAAAGATTATGAGATGTGCGACACTAGTTTTAGTGCCACTCCATGCTTCTTCAAGAATCTTGTCCTAGACAGTCACTGTGGGTGATCTATTGATCAAGTAGACTGAGCATGCAACAGCTTCAGGCCAATACTCATCTGATAGCTTCTTGTGTGACAGCGTGTTACGGGCCATGTTCATGATGATCCAGTTCTTTCGTTCAACAACTCCATTCTACTATGGAGTGTATCTGGTAGTGAACTGTCTCTGGATGCCATGCTATTTACAGAAGTCTAAAAACTCATGTGAATCATATTCACCTCCACCATCTAACCTAAGCATTTTAATGAACTTTCCAGATTGCTTCTCGATGAGAGCCTTGAACTCTTTGAACCTGGAGAAGGTCTCTGATTTGTTCCTGAGGAAATAAATCCGTACTTCCAGCTAAAATCATCAATAAAGGTCAAAAAATAAAAACTACCTCCTATGAATTGTGTTTGCATGGGTCCACAAAGGTCTGTATGAACTAACTCAAGATGTTCTTTGGCTCGAGATGTGGATCCACCTGGATCCCACCACCTTCTTGCCTTCAGGTCTTGACACAACCTCCCATTCCTGGTTCTTCATGATTGAGTCATTCTCCTCAACCATGGCCTCTTGCCACACGTCATGTTGTGCAGCCTCCTCAAAACTGGAAAGTTAAGAGTTGATCAACTCTGTCATCAGTGCCATATAACTGAGTCTCTCTGGTGGTACACTCCGTCTAAAAGATCTCTGTGGAAGATCCACCTGCCTAGAATCCTGTACTATGGACCTAAACCACTTAGGCCTTGGCCTAGTGTCTACCTACTGCGGCTGCTAGATGTCTGTCTCCTGTTGTTGCGATGGCTACTGGATGTCTGTCTCCACTTGACTCCTTCTAACTACCAAAACATGTTCCCTGTGTTTGTACCTGTACCTGTACATCTAGCTCCTCCAACTTGATCCCCGTATCCTGTGTTGGTTGCTGCTCTGCTGGTAAGTCCATAGATCTCCGCAAGGCCCTGTCCTCATCGAACTGGACATCCCTGCTCATAATGATCCTCTTGCAAGCAAGAATGTAAACTCTGTATGCCTTCGAAGTCTCACTATAACCAACAAGTAACCCCTTCTCTCCAGAAGGGTCCAACTTCTCCCTAGTGTCAGCATGAACATGACAATAACAGACACTGCCAAATATGCGAATGTGACTCACATCTAGCCTAGTGCCTGTGAAGACCTCATCGGGTGTCTTCCTCCCCAAAGCTGTGTGGGGACACTTGTTCTGAATGTAAACTGCAGTCTTGTATGCCTCGGCCCAGAAGAATAGTGGTAATCCATGATCAAATAGCATGGCCTTGGATGCTCCTACCATAGTCCTGTTCTTTCGTTCTACAACTCCATTCTGCTGTGGGGTATGGAGCCCAGTGTGCTCCTTTTTTATCTCCTCTACCAAACAATACTCCATGATCTCATTGGAGGTGTACTCACCCCCGTTGTCTGTCCTTGACACCCAAATCTTCTTTCCTATTTGGTTCTCCACGAGAGTCTTGAACTCTTGGAACCTCTCAAAGACCTCTGACTTGGCCTTCAGGAAATAGATCCAGGTTTTCCTGGAATAATCGTCAATGAAGGTTACATAGTAATTGTAACTACTGAAAGAATGGACACTCATAGGTCTGCATACATCCGAATGCACCAAGTCCAAGGGCTCCTTAGACTTGTGCTCACACTGTGGGAAAGGCTTCTTGATGTTCTTCCCCAAAGCACAACCCTTGCAGTGGTTATGCTTCTCCTCCTATATCTAAGGAACTCCAATGACTGCCTGTCTCAAGTGCCTCAGTGCTCCATGGTGTAAGTGTGCCATCCTCCTATGCCACAATCACCCTAACTGTTGTTGTTGTTGCTAACTAGAGCCTTTGCAGGCTCAAAGTGTAGTCTATACACTTTCCCACTCCTTCTGCCAATCACCCGATCCAAGCTCCTATCTGATCCCTTGGGCCTGATATACACTCTATGGTCATGGAACTTCACCTGATATCCCTTGTCCTCCAGAGTGGAGACTGATAATAGGTTCTTGGTCAATCCTGGAACATATAACACATCAGCAAAACTGAGGGGTTTGCAAGACTCCCTCTAAAATGAAACAATGCCAACTCCTTGCACCTGATGCCACGCATCATCACCCAGCTCAACGTGGATCCCTGTTCCACCCTCCTGCAAGTCTCTGAAGAATCTCTTCTGTCCAATCATATGACTAGATGTTCCACTGTCGATGTACCATATACTGCTCCCTGTGGTTCTTGCCATGCAAGCTATCAAGCAGAACTCTTCATCGAAGTTCCTCCTAAAATCCTCCACCTCTGCAGATCCAGCCATCTGAGTGTTACTCTTCTTCTTCCTGTCTGGGCACTGGGAGGCAAAGTGTCCCTGCTTGTGGCAGATAAAACAGTTGACCTTTGATACGTCAAGGTTCTTCTTACCATCCTTCTTCCTCTTTGCCTTACCCTTACTCTTCCCTGTAAGGGATAGAGCCTCCTCATCCACAATCTGTGCAGCACTGCAGGATGAGCCTGATCCTTAACCCATGCGGGTCTCCTCCTGCACAAAGTCATCCCACAATCTCTGCCAATCAAGGAGCTTCTCCCTAGCCACTACACCTTTGACAAAGGTGTCTCATGACTTAGAGAAGCCATTGAGGGCTATCTGAACTAGCTCCTCATCCTCAATCTTAGAGCCAACAACTCCAAGCTCATCCCTGATCTATGTGAGTTTTGTGAGATACAGTACAACTCCTTCTCCCTTGGCCATCCTAGTACTACGCATCCTCTCTTGCAGCACCATCTTTCGGTTCTCGTTCTTTCTTTGGTACAGACTCTCCAAAGTCATCCACATCTCTGCTACAGACTTCTTCCCGGAAAGGTAAGGGACTATATGGTCCTTCACTCCATCCATGATAATCAACATGCCTCTGGAATCAATCTTCTTCCAAGCTACTAACTCTGTCAGATCTATGGGCTTAGATTTTGTGGAGTCAATGTGCTCCTTTGCATCACTGACATCCAGGATCCTTGTGATCCTTTCTTTCCATGTAGGAAAGTTCTGAGCCCCTTCGAGTCTATCCACAACTCTCAATTGCACGGCCATACTGAAGTGTACCTGTCAAACCCTAGATCTACAATCTAGGTTTGTGTCTTCAATAGATCTGCCCCTGATTTATCACTACTGCTACAAATCTCTCAGCTTTAGCTCACCAGAGCTCTGATACCATGTAAATTTTCCTTTAATATTCAAACTATGGCTAAACAGTGTATTCAAATAGATCTGCTGATAACCACACATGAATATCTTTTACAAGTATGCAGCGGAATATAAAGTACTGAGAAATAAATCACAACATCACATCACAATATAGACACTATTATTTTGGGTATGGAAACCCCCAAAAAAACCCAAGATGGGAAAACCGGTATAGCAGTCAGATATAGATTCTATTATGAGAAAATATGGAACTTTTAAAATCACTACTAATCACTCAAACCTGGTGAAGCAATACCCGGCAGAATCACTGGACAAACCCCAGCTAAAACACCAGCACCCCTCTCCGTGACTGTACGGTCAGTTGTACGGCCTCCCACGCATGTGGATCTGTACAGATGTTGTATGGAATATGTACTATCAGTACGATAGTTGTACGGTACATAGTTACATATATCATGTCGGCGAATATATCGTCGAGGGTCCGGAATGTAACTTATCGGCAGCATTGGTGAAAATATCGGAAAATATCGACAAATGTCGTTGTCCACCGATTGCACACCAGCAGCAAAAATCTTCCGAAAGCTGTCTCCTCACTTGAGAAAGTGGGAGAGGTGTGACCTTGGGGGCAAGCACAGAGCTAGGTACTGTCACCTACTCCTAGCTCCTCCGTTTAGGCTAACTCCTAACGAAGCCAAGGGGGGTAGTCCCTAACAAAGAGTTTTCTATGGCTCAATGTTTAAGTTAATTTTTAGATGTTTCGAATGCGGATGGGTGTTGTTTAGGAGTTATTGTGATTTAAGATGATTAATGTGATGAATTTAACACAAGACAAAGCAATCCACGTTGCTATCACCGGAATTGAAATATAGACAAATATTTGAGAGCTTCACAAAATAGATAAAGCATTCACAGATATGATTTATAATCAAACATTTGATGGACAAATGGCCCAGATTATCAACAATGCTAAAAGATGGGACCAGTGCCTATGGAATCAACTTATCAGAGATGCTTTGAGTGTAAACATGTGAATCCCAAAATATGCCAGTGAATGTTAGGTTTTGCAAGTGCTCTTGGTAAGTTTTAAGAGTTTTTTGTTTGTGATCTTCACTTATGGTGGCTGGATGTCCTAACCGGTAATACCTTCAGTGGCTCTGTTCGAAGACATGACGGACCTGTCTAGGGTCAAAGGTAAGTGTTCAATAACTTAACTACCAGTGCCCAGATTAGGTAGCCCGGCGCCCACACTTGGAATTTACCCACATGCCTCGGTATTTATCGAACAATGTCGGTGCGTTGGTTATGGGGAAAAGTTTTAGTTAAGTTCCTCTTGTGGGGTTTAAAGATCCAATGCCGTTTCTGGGTATTCCGATCGAAGATCGCTCAGAGCATACTCCGGCAAGGAGGTAAGGGGGTTAATTAATTAAAGGGATGTGAGTTGCGAATTTTATTAAGTTAATTAATTAAAACTCTCCGACAGAGAGCGCTCTTGACCTCGTCTTATGACAGTGGTTCAAGAGACTTAGTTAATCTATATGCTTGATGCAAGGATATGCAGTGGGAATGCTCTCCGATAGAGAGTGCTCTTGACTTGGATTACGGCAAGTTCAAGAGACTTTCAAGATTAATTGATTCACTTATTACACAATGAAAAGACAACTCTCCAATAGAGAGCATTCTTGATCTACCTTATGGTGTGATTCAAGAGATTTGCACAGTTGATTTACTTAGAATGGTAGACAATTTAAAACAGTGTAATCAACTTAATTAATGATCTAGAAGTGATGAATCAACAACTAGTGATCTAAGCATGAGATATAATCAATGATGAAAACAAGCACTAATCTAAGCATACACACAACACAAGCCTCCCCAAATGGGGGAGGATGAGAGTGGGGACTTAAAAACCCCACTCAAACACAAGATTTTTTATTAAACTTTATACAAATTGCCTTAAGGATTTTAATCCTTGAAAGGACTTTTCAAATGAAAGCAAAATCACTCTACTTAATATTAGGACTTGTGTAAAAAAGGAGAGTACTTTTACTTTTACTTTTAACTTTTCTCAAAACTTTTCAAAAAAGGGAAGAGGAAGTTTGAAAGAGAGAGAAAGGGCAAAGCGGAAAGAGGGCTAAAACAAAGGAAGATGAGGGAAAGAAAGCAAGAAAACAAAAGGAGTATCAAAACCAAAGAAGAAAAAAAAAAGGGCAGCCAACTATGAAGCTAAAGGAAGACAAAAATTTAAGAAAACGGGACAGCGAAAGAGAAAACAAATGGCTGTCATAAAAAATGAAAAACAGGACAGCGAACAAAAAGTGGACAAAAAGGCCACAAACAAGGTTGAAGAGGGCCCAAAAACTAGGGCAAAAAATGGGCAAAAAGGAAGAAAAACTAGGGCATGCTAGGGCTGTCCAAAATGGAGAAAAAGGGTGGCAAAAGATTGAAAAAACGGGGCAGCGAAGAAAAACAAGAAGAAAATACACACAACAATGTGGAAGGAGGCCAAATCCAACCTAGAAGAAGGGGGAGAAATCACTAGATAACAAATAAAGGGTGGGATCAACCTCCGAACAAGGTGACCACTAGAAGCACTAGTCCCGAAACCGTCCAGACTAGCTGGATGTACGCAAGGATGCTAATGGGGAAAGAGAAGTAGCCACAAAATAATGTGGCACTTGGGATCAAATCCCAAGCTACTATCTCAAGTCAAAACGAACATGAGATACATGGACAAAAAGTAGAGAAGAAAAACTTTAAATAAAACCTGGAAAAGGTGACCAGGAAGATGTCTTTTTGTTTGATGATGGATGAGGCAAAAATGATTGTGCTTCTCAATCATCCTGAAAGAGAATGACTTCTTGTGGAACCTGCAGAATGAATGTCAACCATGAAAGAGCCCCTGTATACCAGACAACACCTGAAAACAACACAGCTTCAAGAGAAAAGCATGGATTATAAAATATGGTGCTAGATTGTTAGCCTTCAACAATAATATAACCAAATACTTAAGAATCAAGAAAGCAGGGTGTAAAGAAAGGTATCACCTAACACGGTGAATCATGAACAACAAAGAGCTTCCGCATTGACCTCCAAAGTCATAAACTTTATTAAATCTTAAGCAAAATATTACAATAGAAATTCTCCAGAGCTTCTATGCCAAAAATTCCATGCAAATAGAGCTGAAAGAGCCTCTTTTTAACAAATGAAAGAGTGTTAAAACCCTAAAACCAAAAAACCAACTCTAACCAACTTAGCCACCTAACAAAGAGCCCAGACCTAAACCGGAGAACCAGGAGTGAGGGGAGGCCTCCACCCAGGCAAGGCGCCCCCACTCCAAACCTGTGCACTGAAAATAAGCCAAGGATGAGGCCACATGTGTGAGTCTGGATGTAGGTAAGCTCATCCTTTAGGTCTGGCAGGAGCCTGAGCTAGGTTTGGGAAGCCCACTGATGGTGTAAGCTTCAGTCTTCACCTCGATCAAATCACCGGACCAATGAGAGCTCTTCGTCTCATCTTTAGCTGGAGATGACATGTCTGATAACTGATAATAAATTAATTGCTCTCTTAATGATGACTAAAGCTAAGTTATGATAACTCCAATCATCATAAGTGTTCCATGAGATGTCATTTAGCCTTTTATTTTACTGAATTTGGATTAATTTGGAGAGTTTTAGTTTTCTCCAAAATAATCATTTTTTTTTAATAAAAATCATTTTTTAACTCAAAACTGACTTTTTTGAGTCAAAAAGCATTATGTGTCCGATTGCTGATCTAAAAGTTGGCTCTGACTGGCTGGCTGATCAAGAATGATTTTTGGCTTAAGGTTAGAGTCTTCAATCACTGAATTCTAAGTCCGGATCACGAACGGGTTTTTTCCATTTAATTTATGGAAAAATTAACCCAAAAAACTTAGGAAAAGTAATTAAAAATTTAAAAATAAAAATTAAAAAAAAACAATTTTTCACTGTTCGAAAAAATATTTTTTCAAAAAAAATTTATGTGTCCAGATGACTTAGGACATGACCATGATCTATCTAAATAATGTCTAGTAGGATTATAACACTCAGTTGGGCTCTAATAACCCCCCAAGGCCCAGAATTCAACATCGGGCATTCCAGCTTTGGAGGAAGCGAGAGAAAACCTCGTCAATTATACTCGGCTAAAGGCAAAGCATAATTGTGAGGGGCAAAAAACTCCCTGGAATACCCTATTTGAGATTCTACGTCCTCGGAGACCGAACCACTCAAAAATATCCTACTAGCACATTTTATTACAAACCCCATGGGGCCATGGTCAAAATTATTCAAATAAAAAAGTGACTAGCCAATATTGGCTAGACAAGCAGACGGATCGACTGATACACTGGAATCAGACTTTGAACAAGTCTGTCAACCGGCGGCTCCTCAGGTAACCCAACTATGGTACAAAAAGTTGGATAACAGTCGTAAAGCATCAAAAAAATACAAAAATAACCATTTTTTTCAATTTTTTTAACATCTAAAGCAACAACAACATCAAATAAACACATTGCTACATAAATATAAAAAAACAACTAATATATAAGATGCATAAGATGTCAAATGGTGGATCATGATCACATATTGACTATAAAGTTATAAACTGAAAATATTGAAATATGTTCTTGATGGAATGATAGAAAATCACATCAAATGATCAAAATAAATGTCTCTCAAGAAATTAATCATCGTGACTCATGAGGCATCTACATACTATATAATACAATGATAAATAGTAGGAATCATCGATCTCCTCTACCCCTTTTATAGGCAAGGGGCACCACTCTTCCTCTGGAAGCAGTAGGGG
Organism: Pseudotsuga menziesii; assembly: GCA_001517045.1. Classification (NCBI taxonomy): domain Eukaryota; kingdom Viridiplantae; phylum Streptophyta; class Pinopsida; order Pinales; family Pinaceae; genus Pseudotsuga; species Pseudotsuga menziesii. The sequence goes on along the minus strand of LPNX010913818.1, from coordinate 314,851 downwards.
GTCCTGTAGGTGCTTTGGATGAGTTAGGCGTCAAATTGGAAGCTCCAACTACTTAAGCTATGGTGGAAGGTCCAACTACTCTACAATTTTGATGAAACTTACCATGTTTAATGAGTGAAGGGTACATTTTTATTAAGGTCATGATAAAAGATTTCAATAGTCAATGCCACCAACATCAAGGTACAGGGATGGGTTGATGTGCTTGATTAAATGCCAATCCCATACCCTCATACTTGATAAAATCCAGTGGAATTGTTGAAATCTTGAAATCCTGGAAACTATTAAGTCTCTTGAATTCTAAATGGGATCTAAAATTCTACTTTTTGCATATGAAGTCCGATGAGGTTGGAACCACTCTCAAACATCCTAAAACAATTAATGGCAATGTTAAAAATTTGAGTAAAAGGATAGAAAATGAAAATAAAGGAGAATGTCACTTTTACTTTAAGAATTTAATACTATCATTTATTACTTTAAGAATTTAATATATTTAGTTTTAATAATAATGCCAAAAACTTAACCCATGAATTTATTTTTCAAAATTCATGCATAATTTTTTAGCAGGGCGATATTTTCCAAAATCTCCCGATATATATTCAAAATGTTGAAAATATCGCGATTTTTTAGTGGCGATATATCGCCAAGGGGAATGACTCGCGATATCGCCGATATATGTAACTATGGTACGGTATGTACAGCCTTCCTCTGCAACTGCTCCCCATCGATCTGTACAACCCTTGTCCTGCCTGGTAGCTCGGTGATCTGACTTTCTCTCTCTGTTTGTATCTTGTCTCTGTCGGAATACAAGTGTGTGTGTCCTCTCCACCAATTGACCTTTCTTTTATAACTTTAGGTAAAGCTAAAACCTTAATTTCACTTTCACTTAAAGTCAATAAATAATTAGATTACTTTAAGTATTTTCCAAAGTAAACTTAGGAAAAATAATTAAATACAATTGGCTTCATAATTTAAGTCTTCTGCATGCAAGAAGACCTTCCTTGTTGTTGCTAGTTTAACACCCCTCTCATGCTTGCATACTTTTCTCTTGTTCGTTTTCTAAAAGGTGAGTATTTTGCGTTGTCTTTCACTTTTCTTGCATTGTATAACATGCAAATCATGTGAAAGGATAAATGGTCGGAGCGAGTAATCTACATTTTCATATTGAACAAATAAATTGTGTTTGTAATGAAAAAGAAAAGCAGTATCTTAAACATTATAGGATTTGGATTTGTTCAGCTATTATGAGAGAAATCAGACTACACAATATTTGGTTAAACTGTAATTTTTTATTGCTTAAATTGTATTTTTGAATGTATAAATAGATTCAACTCTCTCAAATACCTCTATTGCATTTGAATTGTGCAATCTCATCAACAACTCATATCTACAATTCTTATAACTCTTCTAAATTTTTGGCTAAATTTCAAACAAAAATATAAGAAAAATATGAAAAAAAACTCAAATCATAAATCATAACATATTTAGACTACTAAAAATATAGATTAATGTAAGAAAAAATTATCCATTGATTCCCTTCCCACCCTCTCCAATAGAGAACCATTTAGGTCGATTAGTGATAGCTAAGAGGGCTAAGCCAGAAAGTGGCTTGAATGGTGGCGTTGGAGACACTGAAACACACCTTGATATCAAACGGTGGGTCATAAAGGGGCATGTACCTAAGTGGTAAAGCATCTAGTTGATTATCGGCACCGATATAGTGGGTTTGATACCTAGCCTGTGAAATTCTCAACATGAAATCAAAACCAGGTGTGGAGGTTGATTGACTGCCGGCTGTGGGCAGGTCCTGTGTAAGGGACCAAATGGCAGGTGTCAATTACTTACACAGATTGAATCACTCTTTGTTTTGTGTACTTGAGTTTACATGCAGAAAACAGCATAGCATATGGATACTGAATAAATGCGAAAAAGGCGACTTGCCTGCGGTCGATACTGTTAACAGTAGCGATGATTTCTGCAGCCTGGTAGGCACGTTGAGTGATGGAAGGCCATATCCAACAGCTTCCTTGGCAAGCTCCCATGGCCTCCAATTCTAACGCAGCCTTCAATGCCTGCTCTTTCCCTTCCTCTGAAAGCCCGCTGTCCATCGAAGTCTTTGCCACCGGATTCGTATTGATGACACCCTTCTTCTCCAACTCAGACTCTCCAGACCTCACGAGATAATACCTAGCAGTAATGCATATGCATATGATATTATGTCTTATTAGAAATGGTATCAAAACAATTCAACAACACAAGCATTTATTGATAACCAAATATCCGACTCTGCCTGCACCTACCGATTACTGAGCTTGGCAGGAGGCATCTGAAACAACCCCGATGCCTCAGCGGCATCGCTGTTGCTGTTACTGTTGGCAGTATACAGCCTGGGGATGTCGCGCAGATCCCCGAGAGACAAGAGGGCAGATAACGCACATACCATGAGAGGTTTCTTTACAGTATTTGAAATGGAAATGACGTTGTCTCCCGCAATTGCGATGGAGGTTTGTGACTTCGAAGGTTTTGGATTTTTAGGATTGGAGAATTCGTTAGTGGATTGAGGAGTTGCAATGATGGAATGGGGATGTCCAATGAGGTTCGAGTCCCATGGAGTTGCTTCAACTCTCTTGGAATGGTTCAGTTGGTGTGAAGCTAATATGAGAACCGGCGCCATCATTCCCTTCCTCTTCCTATTTTGGAATAGTTGTACTTATACTGTGCCCATTATAGCCAACAACTAAACTCTTTCTTATCCACTTGAACACGGAGCCTCCGATCGACGGTGACAAGCACGTCGATTCATTTGTGTTGCGTGTATATTCTTGGTAAATTCTATTTATAATTAGAAGAAAGAGCTTATTATGGCATCCACAGATCGATTGGGTTTTCCATCCGTATTATGAGTATGTTTATGTTTCCTTGGACCTTGTAAATTGTTTGCTTTGTTATATGGTGAGAATCTATTTTCAAATCATGATGGTGACAAGTCCTTAGAGTAGATGGCATTTTAATTGAGTGTTTTACAATCATTTTGCAGGGTGTTTGTTTTCAAATCTCTCAAGGTTTATAAAAAGGTGTTTAAAAGGAAATGGTTTATAAAAAAGTATTTAGTAGGAAATTGTTTATATGGTATTTTAGATAAAAAGCTATTTAAAAGGAAATTGTCTATATAACATTTTAGATAAAGAGGTACTTAAAAGGAAATTGTTTATATGACATTTTAGAAACAATTGTTCAAGTTTATATCAATAAATATTTTATTAAGTTTAACCCAAAACTAGATCTATAATTAATTTTTAATCCATAGCTAATAACTCTTCTCAATGTCTTGTATAAGATTTTAGGCAAAGCTTTCCCCTTATGATTTGAGCATCTTCTACCCCAATTTATTTGATTGAAACAAACTAGTTTTATCCAAGAACAATTTATCCTTGATAATGTCATGTTTGTGTGGGAAGATATGGAATTGACTAGATGCATGGGTTGAAATCCCTATTTATTAAAATGGATTTTGAAAAAGCATTAACTATTTTGAATGGCTCTTTATCTTGGCCATGATGTGGGGTCTTGGCTTTGGTTGGATTTTTGTTCCAATTATGAAGAGCTCATTTTCAAATACCTCGTCTTACATGTTTGTCAATTAGTCTAAATCCAAGGAAGTCAACCTACTTCATTCAATTAAGCAATTATTCCCTCTAGCTCATCCCTCTATGCACCATCCATTAAGACTCTACCTACCTCGTACATCACCAGTAAAAATTTCCTTGCTATTTTGAAGTAAAAATACTTAGTGGACGATACCATATACTATATTAGACTTTTTAATGAAGCTTCAAGCTCCAAATTACACATCATTAAAACACAATGTTATAGACTATCTAAGGACAACAATCTCGCTCGTTAGGAAGTCAAGGGTGGTATTTTTATCCTGGGAAACCTAATTGGGAGAAAACTCAACAACCTTCGTCTAAAGATGATAATTCTGAGAACAATGTACAATGAAGAAAGAGAAAATGTGGAAATGTATTCCAAAGATAGAAACCCTGAAAACAGTCTTCTTCTGCAGTATAGGCGAGCTTCTCTCTCCCGAAAAATGCGAACTCCTCTTGTACTATTGTTGTGTTGTTGTTGTGTGGAATAATGAGGAGGGGTGCCTCCTATTTATACAGATTTTCCACTAATAATTTAACTGGGGCCGACTTCACTTAGGGGAGCCACATAATTTTTTTATAATTTTTATTTTGTCTTTTCTTTTGCTTGCTTTTCTCCCCAATGTTATAATATCCCAAATCCTGATATTTTCTAATTCTAAGCAAATATGCTGATAGGGCATGCAAACTACCATGCAAAATTCCCTATTTTATAACAAAAATTAGGGTTAGGGTTTGTAGGATAGAATGAACACTTACCACTGATAAGTTGGCTAGATTGCTCCTAAGAGAGTATGCATGTATCAAGAGCTGAATCGGAGATGAACTGATATCTTCTGCTTCCGGTGATACCCTAGCAGCACGAACCCCAGATCATCTAAGGGTGACGTTTTCAGTGAAAGAGGTGTCCAATGAAGCTGCTGATTTGCAGGACAGATAGCCTTCACGTGCCGGAGAGAATGCTTGGCACATGTGAAAATTCTGAGGTCTATAGGCAGGCTAGCGAATTTCTCTAGAGGTGCAGCTGCTCACGCCCCCCTGATCCCGAAATGGCTGATAGCTGCTCAAGATGAGCACGATTGGATCCGATAATCACAAGGTACTGGAGTAAGATGCCGATGATGAGAACAGTGCCTGGTTTTCGAAGTAAAACTGAGATCTGAAGACCCAGCGAATGAGTAGGGCTTTCTGGCTAAAAACCCTTACAGCTACACAAGTTCCCCTGCAACAAACTCTGCAGTATACTGGATAACTATGAATGAATGGAAGAGAAAATGGTGAACCTGTATGGCTTACCCTGAATGAGACTAGGGCAGATATCTCACTGCCGAAACCCTGCCAGCTGAAAACGTCGTCTCCAACCCCAACTGTTGTGCTGCTATTCAAGAGCTCCAAAATAATAATCATAAAAAGCGAGTCTCCTTTCACTTTATCTTCCTTCTATAACTTTCAACTACGAAAACCCTAATCTTTGACCTAATTAGGTCACTTTATTTTCTAATTTGCAGTTGACTTGCATGCATGCGCATGGAGACTTAAATGAGTGCATGCATCATTAAATAATGCTTAGATGGCATGCATGATGGTGGCCTTTGGCCCCGGTGGCCCTTCTTGACCTAATGGTGATAACATGATGATGCCCTAGATTTTCTATAAATGGCATCAGTCTTTAGATGATTCCCTAATTGTTAGTAACCGCTCGAACCCACAGGAATCACATAGGTTAGCGGTTTTGGTCCTCAATGCTTAATCAGATTAGGACATTACAGTCCTCCTCGCTTGAGATTGCTTGTCCTCAAGCAACTGCAAACTGGGATGCTGCAATACCTGTTCACCTTCCCATGTGGCATCCTTTGGTGGTAGTTCCTTCCACTGAACCAAGTATTCCCTAATTACCTTGTTCCTGAGTTTCCTTTCTCTAGTCTGTATGATCCATTCAGGAATCAGTATTAGCATTCCTTCATCATCTAAAGGAGGTAATTCTATTAATGGAGCAATGTGTTGCCCAAGGGTCTTTTTCAGGTTGGACACATGGAACACATTGTGAATTTTACTTTCCTGTGGTAGTTCTAGTTCATATGCCACCTCTCCCACCTTCCTGATTATTCTATAGGGTCCATAGAAGCGAGGTTTTAACTTTTATGCTCCTTTCTTCTTAAGTGAAGACTGTCTGTAAGGTTGGAGCCTTAAGTATACCAAATCCCCTACCTCAAAGCTCCGCTCAATCCTGTGTTTGTCTGCATATAACTTCTGTTGATTCTGGGTTGTTTGTAAGTTTTCCTTCAAGATTTTAAGAATATCTTGACTGCCCTGTATCCAATCCTTTTCCTTAGGAGCCCTACTGTCTCCAAATGCCAAATCTGCATAGTCCAAGGCCTCATAGCCATATAATGCCTTAAAAGGAGTCATCCTAATAGACATGTGATAGGTAGTATTGTAGCAATACTCCCCTAAGTGTAGCCATTGATCCAGGTTCGTTGTTGCCCTGTTATGTAATTCCTCAGATATCCTTCAGTCCACTTGTTGACTATTTCAGTTTGTCCAGCGCTCTGGGGATGATAACTCGTGCTGGTAGCCAGTTCGGTCCCCACTAATCTGAATAGTTCCTGCCAGAAGGAACCTGTGAATCTGTTATCCCAATCACTGACAATGGTCTTAGGTAACCCATGTAACTTGAAGACCTCCCTGAAGAATAACTCAGTTACTTGAGTTGCGGAGTAATTTGATGATACAGAAAAGAAATGTGCAAACTTGGTCAGTCTGTCAACTACTACATATAAACAATCTCGCCCTTGGACCTTGGGAAATCCTGTAATGTAGTCCATAGAGATGCTTTCCCACTTCTGTTCTGGAATTGGTAGTGGCTGAAGCAACCCTGTTGGGTGGATGTTCTCAATCTTGTTCTGTTGACAGATGCTACATTCCCATACGTGTTGCATAACTTCCCCCTTGAGACCCTTCCATGAGAACCTCTCTCGGATCTGTCTGTAGGTCTTCAAGAAACCCTGATGTCCTGATAATGGAGAGTCATGTGCTGCCTGAATGATCTTTTTCCTCAACGTGGATTCTGGGACAAGGTATATCCTGTTCTTGTAATAGATGATGTCATCAACAATCCTGTACCTGTCATCCTAAATTTGTCCATCCAATAATTCACAAGCAAATTTATTTTTGGAGTATTCTACTAAGAGAAGTGCCCTCCAATCTGTGGATATACTCCTGAGAGATAGTGAGGTGAGACGCTTGGATAATGCATCAGTTACTACATTATTCTTACATTTTACATACTCGATCTCGAAATCGTAGGCTTGTACTTTGCTGACCCATTTCTGTTGGTGCTCATTTAGTTCCTTCGGCTCCAGGAAATACTTGAGGCTGTTATGATCTATTTTGATTTTGAATTTACTGCCCACTAGGTACTGCCTGAATTTCGTGAGAGCATGTAAGATGGCTAGCATCTCTTTTTCATATATGGAGTAATGGCACTCGTAGTTCTTCAATTTACGGCTCTCAAATGCAATAGGGTGATGATTTTGCATCAATACTGCTCCTAACCCTTCCCCTAAGGCATCACATTCTACTACAAAGCATTGTGAGAAGTCTGGTAATGCTAAAACTGGACAGGAACTCATAATAACTTCCATCTCCTCGAAAGTTTTATGTGCCAAGTCTGTCCAGGTGAATGCTCCCTTCTTTGTGAGATTTGTGAGAGGTACTGCAAATTGGGAAAATCCCTTAACGTACCGTCGGTAATAGGTGCACAGTCCCAAGAAACCTCTCAATTCTGTGAATTTTTTTGGTGCGGGCCAATCTCTAATAGCTCGGATTTTCTCCATGTCAACCTGTACTCCTTCCTCATTGATTATGTGCCCTAAGTACAACATTTCCTTCATGCCAAATTCACACTTGGACATATTCACGTAAAGCGATTGTTCTTCTAGAATGCTTAGTAATTCGTCCAGGTGTTTCAGATGCTCTTCCCATGTTTTGTTGTAAATTAGGATGTCATCAAAGAATACTAGCAAAAACTTACATAGTTGAACTCTGAAGGTATGGTTCATGCATGACTGGAAAGTGGCTAGAGCATTGGTAAGTCCGAAGGGCATGACCAAAAACTCATAGTGACCATAGTGACAGCGAAAAGCTGTTTTGGAGATGTCTTGGTCCCTTGCTCTGATCTGATGGTATCCCGAGCAAAGATCAATCTTGGAGAAGTATTGGGCTCCCCGAAGTTCATCCATGAGTTCATCATTTCTAGGGATGGGATACATGTTCTTAATGGTCTTTTTGTTGAGTGCTCGATAGTTGATGCACATTCACAGTGTACCATCCTTCTTCTTGACCAATACTACTGAGGATGCGAAGGGGCTAGAACTAAGCCGAATATATCCAAGCTCTAGTAATTCTTTAATTGTTTTCTCGATCTCATCCTTGTATCTTTTGGGATGTCGGTAAGGAGTGGCGATGACTACTTGTGTCCCCTCCTTTAGCTCAATAATGTGTTCAAAGCCTCGGTCTGGTGGTCTACCTGATGGAAGGTCCCGAAAAACCTTTTCATGCTTATGTAGCAAGACCTGAATGTCACTTGGGTGTCGTGTGCTGGTCTCTTGGGGTTTCCTAAAGGTGACCAAACATTCTGCATCCCATTCTATATCATCATGTCAGAGGATTGCCTCCATTCTCTATGACAAGACCGGTTTTCAGGGATAAGTATTCATGCCCCTCAAAACTACTCATTTGTCGTCTGGCCCCTGAAATTCCATTTCCATTGCCCTGTAGTCTGTAGTGTATTTCCCTATGGAATAAATCCACTGAACACCCAATACTACATGAGTATCCGATACATCTACTACATAAAAGGAATCTATCATCTGATAGTTACCTAAGGTGACATTCAATTTTGGAATCTAGTAGTTGCACTCCATGCTGGAGTTCTCGACTACTGCTACAGTGAATCCTTCAAACTTCTCGGTCTAAATACCTCTCTTGGCTACCCAAGCGGAGTCAATGAAATTGTGGGTTGCTCCCCCATCAATCAATACTCCTACTCTGTGACCCTGTACTACTCCTTTGACCCTGAGAGTATGGAATCTTGGTACTCTAGATAATGTAGCAATGACTCCCTCTGGTGTATCACCCTGGTGTGATTATTCCTTAGCTACTCGTAGTTCTTCTGTGGCTTCCTGCTCATAGTCATCATCATCACTGTCCGAATATACCTCGATGTAGTGAGCTTTCGCCTTCCCTGCACACCTGTGTCCTGGTACCCATGGTTCCTGACAAGTGAAACATAGTTTCTTCCTCCTCAAGGCATTCCTAGTGTCCTTGTCTAACCATGTTTTCTTGGGAACATACTGTTGGAAAGGTTTCTTGTCCTTGTCCCTAACAGGAAAGTTGGTTTTGAGCGGGAACCTGTTCTTGGGGACTGAATCCTGTAGATATTTGGTTCTGCTAATGGAATCCTGCATAGTGAGGGGTTTGTAGGCTTTCACCCATCCCCGTAGTGGCTCTGTTAAGGCCTCAATGAATAACATAGTCAACCTGCTCTCTGACACATCTGTTACCATGACCGCTATCCTATGGAATTCTTAGATGAAGGCTTCTGCACTACCTGTTTGTTTGAGTTGAGCCAAATCCCTGAATTGTATCTTTGGATCCTTCCTGTCAAACCGCTCCATGAGCTTCTAAGTGAACTCACCGTAGGAGTGTATGGTGTTGTGACCCAATGTCACCAATCCATGGTACCACCACTCATGAGCCTCTATGTCCAGGTGGAGTGTAGTCAATTTAATGGCATATGTCTCTGCCATGGGATTGAGTTGGAAATAGGTATCCAACTTTTGAACCCATATCCTCGCTAAACCTTCGCGAGTCCCATCAAAGTTTGGGATGGTAAACCTGCCCAAGGTCTTCTGCAACTCATAGTTGTGATTGAATCCTTTGCTGAAATTCCTAGGCCTGTTGCTACTCTTCATGTTGTAGAAATCTGAAAAAGACATGGCAGCATGAAACTCATCACCTAAGTCTCTATATTCCTAGAAATAAGCCCCAAAAGGTTTGCTAGGTTCTACCTGCATGACTGGACCACCTACTGTATCTGCCAAGAAGTGAGGCATAGTAGGCCTGTTGGAAGGTCTGCTATATATGTGCGATCTATTCTATATATTAGTGTATGCAACCTTTCCACTGCTGCTTGTAGATCCTCGATCTACCAGTGAGGGAGGTGTATTGTTGATACCTATTTCTGGTTTCGCAAATAATCTGTTGATTGCATTGAGTACATCTTTTTTTCCTTTGGCTAAGTCTTGCAATGCGGATACTAAGTTGTGAAACTCCATCCTATCCTCCTCTTCTCCCATTCCTTTTCCTTTGTCAGAGTGTATACCTGTTTGTTCCATGTTTGAGCTGATATCCTCTAGTTGGATATCCTCAAATTTTCCTGTGTATCTACTCTTTCTTCTCCTATAGGTTACAAAAGGGTCTCCTTTTGTATTCATCTATGTCTCATTTCTTAATCCCACAGCTGTCCAAGAAGATAGCTCTGATACCACTGTAATATCCCAAATCCCGATATTTTCTAATTCTAAGAAAATATGTTAATACAACCGGGCATGCAAACTGCCATGCAAAATTCCCTATTTTATAGCAAAAAGTTAGGGTTAGGGTTGGTAGGATAGAATGAAAACTTACCACTGATAAGATGGTTGGATTGCTCCTGAGAGAGTATGCATGCATCAAGAGCTCAATTGGAGATGAACTGATACCTTATGCTTCAGGTGATACCCCAGATCAACTAAGAGTGACGTTTTTAGTGAAGGAGGTGTCCGATGAAGCTGTTTATTTGCAGGATTGATAGCCTTCCCATGTTGGAGAGAATGCCTAGCACATGCATAAATTCTGAGGTCTCTAGGAAAGCTAGCAAATTGTTCTAGAGGTGCAGCTACTCACGCCCCCCTGATCCCGAAATGGCTGATAACTACTCAGGATGAGCACGATCGGAACCGATAATCACCGGGTACTGGAGTAAGATGCCGATGATGAGAATAGTGCCTGGGTTTCGAAGTAAAACTGAGATCTGAAGACCCAGCGAATGATTAGGGATTTCTGGCTGAAAACCCCTTACAGCTGCACAAGTGCCCCTGCAACAATCTCTACAATATACTGGATAACTATGAATGAATGGAAGACAAAATGGTGAACATGTATGGCTTACCCTGAATGAGACTAGGGCAGATATCTCACTGCTGTAACCTCGCTAGCTGAAGACGTCATCTCCAACCCCAACTGTTGTGCTGCTATTCAAGAGCTCCAAAATAATAATCATCAAAAGTGAGTCTCATTTCACTTTATCTTCATTTTATAACTTTCCANATGGTGGCCTTTGGCCCCGGTGGCCCTTCTTGACCTAATGGTGATAACATGATGATGCCCTAGATTTTCTATAGATGGCATCAATCTTTAGATGATTCCCTAACTGTTAGTAACCGCTCGAACCCACAGGAATCACATAGGTTAGCGGTTTTGGTCCTCAATGCCTAATCAGATGAGGACATTACAAATGTCTACATTATTCTTCTAGGGTTTATATGTTTGATTACAATAAGTTCATCTCCCGTAGGAGGTATAATACAAGAACAATAAAAATAGCTTCTAAATTTGCTCAAACGCCAACACTCCCTCTCAACAAGGAAGGTATTCTTCCGTCTACATGAGCATCACGATCATCTGGGTTTCATTTGTACATTTATACTGTCTCTATAATCTCTAAACATACTAAAGGTTGTCTTTATGAATTTGTTCTATCTGGATGCCTGAGAGAAAATATCTTGCTACCTCTATGTATCTACTGCCGATGGAATACTTCCATGCCTGGCTAAAGATCCTGGATGAGCAAATGTGTATGACCATCTACTACACGTTTGTCTCATCTATTGATGGGGTACTCCTAAACATGGCTGAGAACCTGAATGAGTAAATGTGCACGACCATCTACTGCATGTTTGTCTCATCTGCCGATGGGTTACTCCCATACCTGGATGAGAACCTAAATGAGTAAATGTGCACGACCATCTACTACATGTTCCTCTGATATGTCGATGGGTTACTCCCATACTTAGCTGAGAACCTGAATGAGTAGAGGTACCTAAGCAACCACACGATCATTTTCTACTTGTCTAACTCATCTACCAATGGGATTTCTCCCATACCTGGTTGAGCATCTGGACAAACAAAGGCACCTATGTGAACTTGGCCATCTGCTACCTGTTTGTCCCTTATGTCAATAGGATTTCTCCCATACCTGGATGAGAACTTGGACGAGCAGAGGTACCTGGGAAAAATTATGGTAAATGTCTCTCAGTAATCTCTCCCTTTTAAAGAGGGATACGTTCTCTTCTACTCCAAGTATTCCAAGAAAGTATTCAAGCTTCATCCTGTGAAGAGGCTTGGTGTGAACATTTGTAGTCTGGTCGTCTATCGAAATATACTGGAGCTTGACCGCACCTTTCTATACATATCATGTATGAAGTGATACTGAATCTCTATGCGCTTCAACTTGTCATGAAATACATGATTCACTGACATCTACACACAACTCTGGTTATCATAGTGAATCATGGTTGGCTCTAGAATTTGGCCAAACAATCATGCAAGAAGTTTACAAATCGAAACTGCTTCTCAGGCTGCTAAATTTGCAGCCATATACTCGGCCTCTACAGTATTGAGAGCTATTGAGTTATGCTTCCTATTGTACTAGGAAATTACTGCAAAACTCAAACTAAAACAACATCCTGAAGTGCTCTTCCTATTTGTAGTGCATCCAAACCAATCTGATTTTGTAAACCCTTGCAATCTCAAGTCATAATATGAATTCAATTTTGGATCATATCCCATAGTGCCACATAAGTATATGAGGACATGTTTTGTAGTAGTCCAATGAATCCGTTGAATCTGCCTCGGTTCTCACATGAATTGACTGAGGGCATTCACAACAAAACAAATATATGGTCTGGTGTTCGTCAGATACGTCAAGGACCTAATCAACTGGTGATACATAGTGGGATTGATCAAATTTGAATATGAAGCAGAATCTCCCAGCTTCTTCAAATTGCATACATCGGAGTATCTATGGACTTGCAGTCCAACATTCTGAATCTCTTCAGCATATCCATGGTGTATTTTCCTTGACCTAGGAAAATCTTCTTCTGCCTTTATCATACTTATGATCCCAAGAAGTAATGTATCAACAATGTCATTGAGAAAGGATGTATTGACATCCATGTGATACGGCTTACATCCCATAGCTGAGATAGAAATAATTGATCTGATGGAAGTATATCAAGTCATAGGAGAAAATGTCTCATCATAATCGACTCCCTATTTATGAGAGAACCCTCTAGATACAAACCTAACCTTGTTTTTTTTAATACTACCATCTGCTCCATGTGGAGTTTCATGCTTCTCTGCATTTTGCAAAATCTGTCATGCCCATCTAGGTATTTTTCAGCTTACTGCCATATTTGTGGGAGCATCATCTGGCTCAACTGGATCAATGGGATTGATCGGTTTATTCTTTTCTTCAGAATCCCTCTTAATGTTTGGAGGGGGAGATGATTTGATCTCTTCATCGTCATTGATCTCTGTATATGATCCTCTTCTTTTTCGGACAGCCATTTCTTCTTCAAAGGTTGCATCTTGCCTGACTTTGATTTGAATCGATCTGAGGATGTATATTCTATAATCCTTTGAAGACTTGCGATATTTCACAAATGTTTCCTTCTTTCCTGAAGGTTCTAACTTGGACATGTAAATGTAGACTGGAAAGTAATTATCCATCCTTGTGATGACCAAGTTCATCAAGGATCCTTCAATTGTCTTGTTTGAGTCATGACATCAATGTCGTCAGGTTTCTATCATATGTAGTAGACTAGAATCCTTGTCTTTGAGGGATAACTCCCTCTGTCTCTCAGAAGTCGGTTGAGTAAATCTTGTTGAAGTAGCAGAAAGACAAACATTCATAGAATCTTTCTACTTCTGATAACCAAACCTTTGCATGAGATTATTATGGGTATAATAGTCATAATACATTCTTCTAGAGGCTTTCTGGTTCTGTTCCACCCGTATATCAATGGGATCACCTGTCCTTGTAGATCATGGCATTCCCTACAAGTCAAATCTCGTCAGATGGTTAGCAATATTTCATAATTAATGTATTAACGAAATAATGTAGGCAACCTTTTAGTCAATGCTTCAACACAACACACGTAAGGCCATTATCCGGATGCTTATGGTCTCCATTATAGCATACCATTAAGAGTGTGTACTACTCTAGTATGTTATAAAGGAGTCGTCATCCTAGATGGGTTGTGCAGCATGACAGGATATTTAACAACCTGAATTTAGAAATGTAGACTTGTGTAAAACATGTTAAAAAACAACGAGATATAATCTACTAGAGCATGTAAAATCAAATAGTTATATTTTGTAGTTTTGTGGGTGGGATCCCACTGTTAGAGTCTATTGATCTTCATATGCTTGCTTGACGATCATCACAATCTGGATATTCAATCATTTCTTAGAAGAAGAACTTCGAACAATCATCCTTCCTTGGCTCCTTGTGAGGAGGGTCTTCTTTAAAGCTTCATGCTTCCTTTTGATTGAACTTCGATAGCTACTAGCATAATGATCGTATTCCTTGCACATGTAGCACTGTATATGAGATAAATCCTTCTTATCTTGTTTCTTTTGATCTGGGGTAGAACTTGATCTCTTATCTTGGTGCTTGTGATTGAAGGACTTCCTTCCCCTTCCCTTGCCTTTCTTGGCATGAGATATTGAATGCTTGATTCTCCTCAGGTTGGGCACCATGAAGTCTTTGGTGTGATGTGATTCTTGTTTCTTCCTGAGTGCATTATGCCCATAGCTTATCAAATTTGGGAAACTTGGTCCGACCACTTATATTTTGGATAAAAGACTCCCAATATGGTGGGAGACCATTTAAGGTGGTCATAACGAGATCCCTTTCTTCAAGATTGTCTCCACTAGAATTTAGCTTGTCCCAGAGTTTGGTGATCCTCATGAAATATGAGGAAATATTCTCAAACTTTGTCATCTTCATATTCAATAGTTTATTCCTCAATGTGAGGGTCACATTGATATTACTATGTTCAAATAGCTTCTTTAAGGTTTTGAACATATTCCTTGCTGTCGTCTTTTCAGATATTTGAGGAACCAAGTGGTCTCTAACTAAGTCCTCAAAAATTCTTCTTGCTTTGGCATCATTCTTCCTCCAGCGAGGTTTGTCTTTTCCGGATTCTGGTTCTGGGACCTTTTAATTTACAGATTGTAATAGGTCATTTTCTTCTAGTAGGAGAAGAACCCTATAATTCCAGGGGATGAAGTTCGAAGCTCCTTCCAGACGATCTTCAACCTTCATGCTGATCATCTTGACTGTAGATCTCGATTGAAACCCTAGAGGAGACTAGGTCAAAACTGAAGTTTGGAGTTTTGGAAAACTGAATCCACAGATAGATGCTCCCTAGAGAGTTGAGTTGAGGAGATGTAGAATCGATCCCAAAATGTGGAGGGAGTAGGTAAAAAATTGAAGCCCTAATTTCTGTTGCAGCTGTAGAATTAGGTCAAAATTGACAATTCTCAAAATTGAATTATGTCTTCACCAAAAGATGCACCCTCCTTAGAGCGAAATTTCCAAGGTTCTTTTTCTGCTAAAAGGTTGAGTGAAGACCTTAAAATATGAAACCCTAGTTCTGATAGAGTTCCGGTAATGGATTCTTCTAGCACTGCTCTGATACCATGTTAGATTTTCATAAGATCATAGCAGCATATATTAATTGCATTTATCAATAGGATCACTTAGAAGATAGACAAAGCACAAAACAATAACACGAGTATTTTTATCCTAGGAAACCTAATTGGGACAAAACCCAACAACCTTCGTCTAAAGATGATAATTCTGAGAACAATGTACAATGAAGAAAGAGAAAATATGGAAATGCTTTCCAAAGATAGAAACCCTGAAAAACAATCTTCTTTTGCAGTATAGGTGAGATTCTCTCTCCCATAAAATGCGAACTTCTCTTGTGTTGTTGTTGTGTGTAATAATGAGGAGGGGCGCCTCCTATTTATACAGATTTTCCACTAATAATTTAACTGGGGCCGAATTCACTTGGGGGAGCAACATAATTTATTTTATAAGTTTTATTTTGTATTTTCTTTTGCTTGCTTTTCTCCCCAAGGTCTACATTTTTCTTCTAGGGTTTGTATGATTGATTCCAATAAGTTCATCTCCCGTAGGAGGTACAATACAAGAACAATAAGAATAGCTTCTGAAGTTGCTCAAACTCCAACAATGTGTACCATTCCTCTTATTAGGTTATAATGTCTACTAAGACCTATCAATGATTAGAGAATTTCCTTCAAGACTTCCTCTTAACTAACCTACATGCAAATTTTTGGCTTTAATCAATTCAACTAGGAGATTCATTATAGCCCCAAGGAGCGGGGTAGCTTGGGGATAACTGGCTTGTTTCAACAACTTGAGAATTGTATACAAATTAGGTAATTTGGGATATGAAGGACACAAAACCAATAAGTACACATACACAAGTGCATCTTGCAAGGAGCCCCACTAGGAAAAAAGAGTTGAAGGAATGTCAATTTCAAGAATTTACTGTTAACATGGGCCAAGGTCAAAATTCAAGGCACTTTTGTTGTCTAAAGTATTTGGAAGGCCTAGATTGTTGTTAAACACCACCCTTCTTAGAAGGGGAGCTTGTTATGCACAATCATGTATTTTGATTGGCATTTCACATGGTACTATCCCAATATCCAATATGATGAAAAATATTCAATTGAAGCAATATTTCATTCTCATTCATTCAATTGTTAAAATATTGTATCATTAAGGTGGGTGATCTCTTTGGCAATCACACTCATACTTGAAATCCAAAGCTTTTGAAAAATGAATTTTGATAAAGCATGCTAGAAAAATCTCTCCTTGAATGGGTTTAGGTGTAGATGGCATATGACATATTTCTCTAACTAGGTTTACCCACCCTAGGGTTCAAGAAGTATAAGCCTCCTAATGGGTATCGATGGCTCAATGCTAGGTCAATTCTTGATGGCAAGTTAAACCATGGGTTAAACAAGCTTTGGAGCATGACTTCCAAATTGTTTACCTAATTGTATATTTTTCATGGAGTTTGAAAATATTTCATTGATCCCAAAAAAAGACACATTTTATATGTTCTTTCTTATGGGAAACCTTCCTCTTAGCCATCCCCTTAAGTATCTTAGAGTTTCTTAACCTAAACTCCCTTTCGATAACAAAGATGAAACAATATAGCATTTGTTCTAGTGTTGTCCTTAGGTGAAGTCAACATGGATTTGGGACTCAAGCTACGTGATTTGTTTATATCCATGTCTTTAACCTGGATTCCTTGTCTCCTTAGTGATAAGATCCCATGGGAAGTAGAGTTCCATGCAAGATAGAAGCTTTGTTAAAATAAAACTTTTGTTTCTAAATCAAACAAAACAAATTGAATGTATTTTTTAAAATGCTCATTTTAATAAGTTTGTCTATTATGATGGAGCTCTGATATATGTCGACCTTCACTTGCAAATCTAGGCACAAGAAGGGAAGTTAATGGATCTTGAGCTGGTTCATTTCATGGGTTGTATAAATTATTGGGGGTTGGTTCCTTACATTATGACTCGAGTCCTCCTGGAAATTCACTCAACTCTTGGTTCAATACACTTGCATTAGTCTAGTAACAAGCCTTGTAATTAGAGAGCAACCCACTTGGTTTAGGAGAAAAATGAATGTAGGAACTGAATTCAAGAGCACCATAATTGATAAACCCCCCCATGAAATAAGAATGGTTATTTACCTTTACTTGAATTGTCTATCTAAATGGAGAATCATCTTGAGAAACAAATTGTTGATGGGTGGGACCTTGTTATGCCTACTGACAAGACATAATTCACTATATGGGACCCAAACCTAGATGACCATGACTCTCCTTCATATATTTTATTTGTTGTTATTTCTTGGGTTTTAATGTATATATTTATTAACCTAAATGATCATGACTCTCCTTTGGATTTTCATTTGTTGTTGTTGATTAGGTTTTAATGTGTATATTTATTGTAGCTATCTAGCTTCCAATTAATTTCTACTCTTTGTATTTTGGTTCTTGGCCATACGGTTGTTGGTTTTGTATAACCCTTGGGATTTGGAGTTTAAAAGCTTTGATAAACTTGTGGGCATAGACTAGGTGCCTTTTTTTGGCTTGTGGTCCTTGGATTTTGCCCCAATTTTCCCTATAATATGCATGTACCTACTGTTTTTTTATAAAGCTATTTTTTATTCGTGCATGCACACACATATACATAAATCCATAGATATATATGTGCATACATAAATATGTGTGTGTGTGCGCGCACACACACACATGCACACACACACACACACACATGAATAAAAAAATTGTTTAAAAAAAATAGGTACATGCATATTATAGGAAAAAGTTGAGCACAAAAGTAATGGACATAAGCCAAAAAAAGGCACCTAGTCTACATACATACAGATATATGCTATTCTTATAAATGGGTCTTTGTCTTCTTTCTTCAATCCCACTTATGGTCTCTGTCAAGATTGCCCCTTTTCCCTGCTTCTCTTTCTGTTGGTTATTGAATCTATTAGTCAACACATTAACCATGAATGCTCTCTCACCAATATTCATGGGATTAAAATCATTTCCTCCCTTTCCCTAATACAAATACTATTTATGGATGACATACTGTTATTTGGGACTGCTTCATCTGAAGAAGTGAAGTGTTTAGAAAGAATTATCAATCTCTTTGCTTCATCACCTGGCATGGAGATAAATGTTCAAAATAATCAATTCATTGTCATTATGTGCCCGAAGCTCTAAAGCAACTTATCTTAAATCATTTCCCCTTTCTGTAGGCTTCCACAATATAATTTGTCAAGTACCTTGGTTTTCTTCTCAAGGCCAGTGATTACATGTTTGTAGATTGGTAGTGGTTGTTGGAGAAAATCAAGAAGCAAATCGATTCCTGGTTCCACCGTTGGATATCTAAGGTTGGAAGCGTAACTCTAATTGAAAGTGTGTTGGAGGAAATTCTAGTGTTATGGATGTCATTGGCCTATATTCCAAAACTAGTTATAAATTCCAGTAGGAAAATATGCATTGCTTATCTCTAGGATGGTAAAGAAGACCATTGAAGTTATCCTTTACGCAAGTGGGAATATTTATGTCTCCTTGAATATCATGGAGGATGGGGTTTTAAAGATATTCCCAGTTTTAAAATGTCCTCACTGCCAAAAGTTTGTGGAGATTGATCTCCCAAAAAGGTCTATGGAAATCCACCATGCTCAAAAAATATATTGCACCCATAACAATAATCAGTTGGCTATGTTCCTACTCATAGAAATCAAAGGGATCCCTTTTCTAGCACACAACACAAAAGGTTAATTCCCTAATTATCGATTATCTTGCTTGGAGTTTGTTTCCACCTTTCACACACTTGGGGGGAATATGAAAGAAATATTCAAGCCACTCGGTGTGTCCTTAGGGGCAAATCTCGAGTCAAGGTTGTCACTTTGTTCTTGAGTCCTCCATTTAGGCCAACTCTTAATCGAAGCCAAGGGGGGTAGAATCTATTAATTTCTAAGGTTGTTAAGGCTTAGTGTGATGATTTGTGATCGAATGAGTTATTTATAAGTGTTGATGAAAATACTGAAACAAGATATTGCAATAAGAATTGTAAGCACAACATCATATATATTATCTTAACACATGATAAATAAATGATATTGAAGTAATTGATTGTGTGATAAAAATACCAGTGCCAGAAATGGAGTCAGAATAAGAAAGTGTTGTTGTAGTACTGAGAAATGTGTTGCATATGATCTTGTTCAGGTTTATCTTATTATGAATAAATGAGTGAATTAGATTACGGGGGAAGGGAAATCTGAATATACCTGACAGTATGCGGAGTATGTCCAAAACCTTATTCGATGCAGTTCTACACGAGGAATATTTGGGCTGGATCGGAGTCTCTACACCCACAAGAGTGTAGCCTCACGGTATCCTGAGGTCACTACCCAATTGCTTTTGCTTCCTCTGTGAAATTTCCCCGCAATGGATTAATTCGAGTCATTAGATTTTCTCCTTGGGAGGTTAATTTAAATGTGAATCTATCTTAACTAGCCACCCTTATTGATTTTGATGCAGGTAACTGTTCAGTCGAATCCTAGCATTGCAGAGCATACACAATAAAGTCTTGTTGATTTTAAGGATTTTAAAGACTGTGTTTATTTGTTAAAAAAGAAAAAATAAACCTTCAAGGATCTCTTTCAGTTCAAATGAACCTCAATCGGGAAAGCAAGGAGGGGTTAATTTTAAGATGATAGGTGAAAAGTAACACAAAGAACTAAATAATCAAGACTTTTCTAATTAATTCTACCACGCATCTCTTTCCCCTTTCGGGTAACTTGGGAAGTTGTGGGGCTAGTATTTGTATTAGTTTTGATCTAGTAAATATATAAAAATATATACTTGATCAAAGTATACTACTTTGCAAAACGAAACTAAACAAAAAGACAAACCATGAAAAATGGCACCGACGCAGATCCCCCCGGGGGGACGGGGAGTGGGCTCTGAAGATCCTACTTGGAATATTTATTAAGTGGCTTACAATATGCTTAAAGAATAATGCTCTTTGGTCCTTGTTATTTGGGATCCAAAGGCTTACAACTTAGTAAAAAAATCGACCAAAATAAAAAAGGGAAGCTCTGTGAAGCTCCAAATGGCTCAAATATCTGGAATTTGGCCAGTGTTTCCCTCTCTTTTTTGACGAACCTACAAAAATCAGAAATCTATTAAAATTATTATATGCTCAAAAACACTTTAAGAGTATCCTTGAACAATTCCCAAAAAACCCTAAAAATTTCTAAGTTAAAAAACTTGAAAAGAAATGCTTAAAATGACCAAAGAAAGCAAGCTGTCCTTGGGATCTTATATTGGTTTTTAGGGAATCAATATTATGTGCACTTTTATGCTATATCTAAAATTGAAAGCATAGAAAACAAATCTTTAGACTTTGCAATATTGAAAAATACTTCTTTTAAACAAAACTTGCAAGACAAGACTTTTAATGACTAGATCTAATTTATATGTAACCTTTAAAATGCTTAGATCTAGATCATAACTCCGATATATATAAAACATCACTCTAGAAACTATATCTGAAGATAAATAACCAAGTAACCAGGTGAAATTTTAAATTTAGAAGGATGAAAATATATGGAGAGGAAAGGCTTGTTGCCGCAAAGATTGGCCCAAACACTTCGTAGTGGGATGCCAAGGGACTATGTTGTTTAGAGGTGTCGAAAGTAACGTGGATTCAACTAGATCCATGATTCCTCCAAGATAAGCAACCTGCACATTACTCAACAAACTTGCAAATCCATGAGATCTGGTGATTACACATAAATTGAGATTAAAATAACATGCATATGGAGAGAAAATGAAGAGATATGGAGAGGAAAGGCTTGTTGTCGCAGAGATTGGACCAAAGACTTTGTAGTGGGATGTCAAGGGACTATATTGTTTAGAGATGTCAGAATTAACATGGAGTCAACTAGATCCATGATTCCTCCAAGCTAAGAAACCAGTAAATTAGTCAACAAACTTGCAAACACATGAGATATGGCGATTACATATATATTGAGATTAAAACAACATGCATATAATCTTATAAAACATGTCAGATCTAGATCTCTAATTACATGTATTCAAAATAGAAGAAACAAGTAAAATTACTTTTAGTCTTCTATTTCTAATGATTGAGAGCAATCCTTGTTAAGCCAGATTCATAAACCAAGATGCAAGAATTTGGAACAACACATGCATTACCTCATGAAGATCGGACAATATTGGCCCACACATAATAGAACCACACCATTAGCCTCCAAATATTTCTTTATTATAGCAAAATCAAAATATATTGTATCAATTACAACTAGAAAGAACCTTCATCCAACTCTAACTACTTTGGAATGAGAGGGTTGTGCTTTATTTATAGCCGGAGTAGGAGGAAGTGGGTGCATCTAACACCGGAGATCAAGTCAGAGTTCATGAGTTAACTTAGGAGTGAGATCGAGTTTGAAGTGAAGAGTTTTCTATGGAGGAGGTGCCACCTTTAATGAACAAGTGTGCTTGTTTAAACTCTATCGGATCGCTTGAAACTCCACCAAGTAAAACTTAGGTGGTAACATCTCGCTCCAACTATGGGATGTGTGCTCGATCTAGTCTTCAAGAAAGGAGAGGATATGAGAGGACCATAATATCTGGTTTATATAACCTGTAAAAACATCTCAACTTGACAAGAAAACCTTAGTAGCACCAACTTTATATAAAATCCAAATGAACCATTAAGTTGCTTTATTCAAACAAAACAAATGTAGCTAACTAATGAAATAATTTTTTTATTATACCTAAGTACGTAACATAAAAACATAAAGTAAATGCTCACATTAGGAGCTTATTTTCCTACTCTAAGCATGATATAAAAAGCTTAGGTGTACTCAGAAATCCATTGTAACCATCTAATGATATTATTAACATAAAAAAGATCCTTTCCTTTGGTTACTATCCAAAGCAAAGACACTATTTAGAAAATTCAAACCTGCGTGATGATCCAGAATGGGAGGGTTGGATGGGAAATCATAGGCATGAATAATGTCGTCAAACTTCTTTCCAAACTGGTAGTTTATCGCGTAGGCTACTTCTATCCATGACTGGATAGGGATGATATACAAATAAAAATGATGAGTAGATTGACTACACTATCATAATGATCATCGTGGTTTATCAAATGATAACTCGTCGTATAAGCCCCAAGTTGCTCCAAATCATAAGGAACCTCTGCATGTGAAGATGATGATTGAGACAGATATTCAATTGACTGCATCACATTTGACTCTTCATGATACTATTTCTCAATGTCAACACTATTGATACCCATATATGGCTCTAATTGATCATGTGAAAATTATGCATGTGTTACACATAAATCTCGTCATCATCATGTGATGAGGTCCCAAACATTAGTTATTGCCCTAAATCCCAAGTTGTGAAGTGAAAATACTGGCCCTGAATTCAGTCATGCATATGAAATTCCAGCACTGCTTCTGCCCTTAAGGCAAGAAGCATTTCCTTCTTCAGTAACACTCATTGTCTCTTGATAGTAGGCGGTGCCACCACTTTTTCCCCTTATTCAATGTGTGGTTCTACCTGTCACCGCTTTGTCATAGTGGAGGAGAAGTGGTGCCCGAGGTAAAAAGTGAAAAAGAGAAGATTCCACAAAGCTTCTCGAAGGAAGACTTTGTGGCACCCTCATCCCTACACCTGAGGGCCACTTGGACTCGAGATCCATCCTTTTGGGATCTCCCTTCCACCTCACCCGCCATTTACTCAACCATCCTTATCCTTCTAAGGCCTATAAAACCAGGCTCATACCCCATGGTTGAGAGAGAGCAAAGTTATGTTGTTGCATTGAGATTCTGGCCAAACTAGTAGGGTGAGCATGGGAGGAGCAAGTTGGATCTTTTGGGGACAAGGCATTGGCATGTGAAGGAGCATCACAACACTAAGGCAGAGGTTGTACGCTTTCTTCTTCATCTTTAATGCAAAGTTGGTTCCTTTCCCATAAAGTATGTTATGTTGTAATCATGTATTCTACAGTTGGATCCCTTAGTCACTGACATATAATTGTGGATTATATTTTGGTGCTTTTGATATTGTTTGTTGGTTTCATGTGATTATGCAGGTACGTCCGTGAAGAACCATCACCATAGGAAACAACTACACCCCTCTATCAAAGGGAATCATTCTAGATCTCCACAACTTCTAGGGGAAGTCTTCCAACTCGGTTGTAACTCATTTGTTCTAGATCTGAACCATTCAGACTAGATGAACAACTCTTGTCCGCAAGAGGTGCATTTTCCCTAGCAACAAATATGGTGACTCCACTGGGGAAGAGCTTTCAACACATCTGATCTTCCTTGGTCTTCGAACTCTTGTCCGAAATCCAAGCTCCAATATTTCATTGATCCGATCTACTAGCTTGTCTAGTGAGATTTTGGTTTGCTATAATCAAATATGTTCATATCAGAGTCATTCTTACCTTCTGTACTTCATATTCCTGTCAATTCATGATTTAGTGCCAGTATTACAGTAGTTGACTTTTCTTTTTTCGCCATTGTTTTGTTTTTTACTTCTATAGGACACTGCACATGCACAATGGGAAATAAGCGGTGCCACTTCCTATGTGCAGTAATCAGTAAGCGGTACCACCGCCTGTGCTCAGTAATTAGGAAGCATTGTTGAGCCAGAACCGATCTGTCACCTACTCTCCTCAAGTGGTGCTAGGCAGGCCTTCTACAGGCTTGTCATTTCAAAGCTTTGAGATTTTTTATTTCTGTTCTTTGTTTGTTTGGGCTTCTTTTCAGAGATCTGAGTAGTTAGATTCAAAGTCTGGATGTGGTAAATGCTTGCTTTGTTGAATTCAAAAACCTAGGTTACACTTATCAATTTGATTGCTTGTATGCTTGATTTTCATTTTTGAAAGGAGTGCTTGGAAGTTTAGTTCAGTTAGATCTCTTTTTATTGCTTGATAAAACTGAAAAGGAATACTTTCTTTTTGGTTTTTGGCTTTCATTCTTTGTTAGTTTACGAAAGACTTCTTTTTGCTTTTAAATTTTTTTTTGTTGTTGAGATTTGATTATAATTTTGCTTAAAGACGAATTATTGGGTTCGTGACTAGCCTCATAAGTTTTCAGATCTCCATATTCTTCGTTCTTTTTACACTCTTGTCTCATCAAAAGAAAAAATATCGTTGTCTTAAGTTAGATATTTCCATTTTTGAAGAAAATTGAAAAAAGTACTTAGTGTGCCTGTTATAGCTCAAAATGACACATCTCTGCCTGTGACCACTTTCCCATGATTCTGTCGCATGTCGACACTTCCATGACGACACTTCATGAAAAGTCACTGAAAAACACTTAACTTGGAGGACCCATATCTTGTGTTCTGTAACTCCATCTGACCTCATCTCTACACTGTTGGAAATATATTTCTATTAGCTAAAACTTTCCAGAAGACAACAAAGTCTGAAAATGCCAAGAAATACCCTAAAAATGAGTTTTTTGTCTATACACGACTTGCCTTAAGGCAAACCCGCGTACGATACGCGACTTGCTCTCTATAATACCCGCGTACGTACGTGAGTTGCTATATACATGACTTTGTGTATTAGCAACCCACGTGTATTTCTCGTGTATGCGACTGTTGTTTCTGCAACCCGCGTACGCCTCTTAAAAATGTCAAAAAAATACGAATTTTGAGTTTCGGGTAGTTTGGGTAGTTATGCAACTGACTCCTTCAGTTGTAACTACTTTGTCTTCACCCCTAACTCTTCCTTAAGCATATAAATAGAGGTAGGGAGGTCCATGAGAGGATACTGGAATCTTTGCATTGTTATGCTGGAGGATTTGGAGCTCTCTTTGCCCACACCTTTGCCCTAGAAGCATTTCCCTTGTGTTGCAGAGCTTGGAGGCTGAGTTCCTTGGAGAAGAGAAGCAACAGAACCGGATCAAGGTTTCGTGAGGTGCTAAACTTGAAAAGAAGGTATACTTGTACTTGTTTTCAAGATTAATAAAGATGTGATGTCCTTCTTCTTCCCAAATCATTGTTTAATGTGTGATTGAATCTCTGTTTATGATCAGATGATGATGTTAGTCAGATCATTAGTTAATGTTTATTTGATTATCATTGTTTTATATGTGGTCATTATGGTTTGAGGAAGGTATAATTTGTTTTGCAGGTCTCTTGGAGCAAGAGGAGCAAGAAGAGGATTGAAGGGCTGCTTGGATCAACCTTCGTTTGGCTAAGGTATGAACCATTCCAATATCTGAATTTTGCTTATATATACTTGCAGAACCATTTACATCCACCTTTCAACCCCAGTACGTTGATGGCCTCTTAAACCCTAGCCATAGGACACTTTCCTTTACAACAGTGCCTTTGAGTATTTTTGTCTTTCTTTTCAGGAAAAGAGATCTTGCCTCATTTGCTTGCTTTCAAAGATCAGATTAGAAGTGTGTTGCTTGTTTGTATTCTCAAAAATATTTGTTTAGTTAGACTGTTTGGGAAAGTTTTTGTTTAGAGATGAAATTGAAAAAATAAAACACTCTCTCCTTCCCGTAAGTAAGGCATACGTTAAATGGTAAAGCGAACAAAATTTCCTATCATAATTGCATGGTTTTACTTTTTCTGTCATCACTCCATTCATTCACCTAACTATTCAACTTAAAATTAACGGTAGCTATAGGTTAAAAATCTTAGTAACTTGAGTGATAGGTTAGAGATGTGTTCCGACGTCGTAAAACGTAGGAGATGTCATTTATTGCCTGCACTACAACCTGGGACTTGTGCGGTTCTTCCATGTATCGTCGGTATATAGAACGACCTTTCATGTACCCTTGAGGTATATCGAAAGGTACTTCATTTACTCGATTGTATATCGGAAGGCACCTTGTGAACGATTGTGCATTATACAACACTACTACAGATTTGAACTCCCACGTATAATGTGTATGTCAGGAGGCCCTTCTAGGACTCCTAAAACCATCTAAGAAAATCCCTTTTGGTCGTCTTGTTGGCGCAATACACCAAGAACAACTCTCGGGGAGATTACTACGCTTGTGCCGTCCAGGTAACCGGGTATTGAGGTGAGGGATGGTTGATCCTCCTCGTCGCGTTTTACTGTTGGACCCTGCGGTATATAGCGAGTTGCAAAAACTTGACAATCCTAGTGAGGAACCGTCTTGTATCAACCCCTCTTGTCACTTAAGTCTGGTTGTGGACTGTCATTTGTGTAGGAGAAGTTTTGTGTGATTTTTCTAGTTTTGAAACCCTAGGTTAGGTTTTAGTGACCATAAAATATGGATGAGTTTCATTTGAGATGATCCAGAAGAAACCAGGGCTTACCACCCGACTTTCCTCCTGTCATAGGGGAGAGCCCAATGGAAGCCACAAACCAAGGTGCTGCAATTGAATCCCATGTGGAAGGAATCCCAGTTGTGGAAAGTGGAGAACAATTCACTACTTACATTAATCCCTTGGTCCAACAGCCTCCTACGGCTGACACTTCCTTACATTCCTCGATGGAAGGTTGTGCTGATAGTCCCGTTGAAACATAATATGGCCCTAATGCTCCTTTTTGGAGAACTTATATGGGTCAAGCCCTTTCCGAATTTGGGGTTACTAGACCTTCTTTTGATAACCCTCCACTGGGTGAGGATGAGTATAGAAGGATCCAAGCATCTCTTGACCGCGCCCGCAATTTTCAAGAGAGAATGGAAAGAATTGTTTCCTCACATCTACCTCACAAAGAACCTATGTTGGCTCTTTTACCCCATCTTTCAAATCCTTAGCCTTTTGGATATCATTCACTTTCTGTGTCATTGGATCCTATTAATGATCTTTTAGTTTGTGGTGTGACTCCTCATAATTCGGGTCAAACCTCCAACTCTACTCCTGCAGTTTCTCATCCTAGGCCTATTTCTATCCCTCCCATACCCTCTATAGCTGGGGGGAAATCCTCAGCTCAAATGGTATCAGCATATTCCAATGTCGGGGGGCAACCCTCGGCGCAAGTTACATCATCAGTTAGTGGAGTTGCTACTAGTGCCAGATAGAACTCTGTTGTAGGACAACCTGCAGTGGTTGTTTCTCCCACCAACACCAATATGGTAAACCCTTTGTCAAGTTTAGGCCAACCCTCAGGGGTACAACCTGCAGTCTACCAACCTTCTTGGGGTTATGGTTACCCATGGAATCAACTACCTGTAGGAAATATGAACTATCAACCTACATCTACAAGAGCTATGTATCTTGGAATCCCTTACCCTAGAAACACGTTTACACTGTGGGGGCAACCAAATTGGGCCTACATGCCAACCATGGTAGGAGTACCTATTCATACCGTTGGAGGTTTTGGGGGGGCACGTTATGGTGGCCCACCCTTTGGAGGACCACCTAGCAGAGGCCCGCTTGGTGGAGGCCCACCTGGTGGAGGTCCACCTGGAGGAGGTCCACCTGGAGGAGGACCACCACCCAGAGAACCACCACCCAGAGGCCCACCACCTGGAGGTCCACCACCACTCGGAGGCCCACCACCTGGAGGTCCATCTTCTGGGGGACCACCACCTGGGGGACCCCCACCTGGAGGTCCAACACCACCTGGAGGCCCATCACCTCTTGGTGGCCCTCCCCCTGGAGGTACACCCCCTTTAGGAGGATCTTTGGGAGGATCATATGCCTATCGACCAGCCCAACAACCAGTG
The DNA here is from genome assembly GCA_001517045.1 of Pseudotsuga menziesii. Taxonomy (NCBI): domain Eukaryota; kingdom Viridiplantae; phylum Streptophyta; class Pinopsida; order Pinales; family Pinaceae; genus Pseudotsuga; species Pseudotsuga menziesii. The sequence goes on along the minus strand of LPNX010913818.1, from coordinate 286,747 downwards.
TATCAGTCAACTTATGGTCCTACTGGTATGCATATGCCTTATCAATACTACTATTATGTCGAACCTAATCGACAACTTCTGTTCTTGGAAACTTTCGACTTGCCCGATCTATCCAAGTTGATTAATGATCCCATTCAACATAACCCTTCATGGCCTGCTATTCCAGTTAAGTTACCATCAGACATTGCGAAGTTTGATGGGAAGCAGGGAGATGATCCCAAAAATCATGTCATGATGTTCCATCTGTGGTGTTCTTCCAACTCCTTGATGGATGAATCTATTCGTTTAAGACTCTTTCAACGAACTTTGATCGGTACGACCGTAAAATGGTACATTGAACTTCCACAACATTCGTTTGTGGAATTTAGCGCATTGGAAACCATTTTTCTCACACACTTTTAGCTACCTTTTCGTTATGAAACAGGTATGGAAATTTTGACCTCACTCCATCAAAACACTTCCACACATATATCATACCATATTCATGAGTGGAGAAGGCGGAGATGACTCATTAAAGCTCCCATCCCGGACCAACTATTAGTTGATTAGTTCACAAAATCCTTGTTGCCTCCCATTTCCCGAGATGTGGCTATGGGTGGTGATGTCACTGAATAGTAGGCTATCAGTCACGCTTAGTATCTGGACTTGGTATATTCCCAATCCAAAACTTTATATGACGTAATCTCTCAAGCTCCTCGTCCCAGTACGGACCCTGCCAAGCCACCTACAAAAACTTCTGTTGAGGGAGTTGTCAGTTCAATCCAGCCTTCGTCAACAACTAAGCCTGCCAAGCAACAAAATGCTTCTGCTACTACTCCTTCTGCTCATATGGTTTCCACCAAGGTGAATGCTATACAAAGAATGCAGACACCCGGTAACAAGAAAAAAGGTAAAGGCAAAAATAAAAAACCTGGAAACCAACAGGAGAATCCCAAGGCTACGGACACAAAGAATGGTAATAAAGGAAAGAGAAAGGCCAAGTACACTTGCCTATGTGTGGTGGTGATCACTTCATGAAGGAATTCCCTCGTCGTGAAGAGATTAGTACTTTTATGAAGAGTAACCCTACACCAGCGGTGCTTACTGATCCCTTTCCATCTCAGCAACAATTTATAAATCATATGTCTAATCAAGGGACCTCTAATTCTACTAAAGAAATCATAATGATGTCTGCAGAAACCATTAATTTAAATACTCATAGTCAGTCATACGACAAGCCAACAGAGAAGAAGGACGAAAATCCTTCTTCCGAGAAAGTTCCTTCCACTAGTTCTCCTCCATCTTCGTCTAATGGACCTCTTAGCATCGAGAAACCTAATCTCGATTTGATTTTACGCCCACCTAATAGTACTCTTAGGAAGGCTATTTTTAATCCCAATGCCCGAGCTGCACAATTCTACAATGTTGTCGAAGATTTGGCTCAGGCACCTTGTGTGATGTTTATCCTGGAGGTACTTCAAAGCTGTCCAACGCAGCATAAAAACCTATTAATGTCTTTGGGGGCATTAGACCCAGATAACATCAACCTAATTCATTTCAAAGTGGAGAACTATAAATCCAGATTACCCCACCAACTTGATTTTCAAATTGCAACTAGAGTAGTTGGGAGAAAGGTCCATAGGACCGTTTTGGATGAGGGAGCTTCAACCTCAGTTTTGTCTGTATCCTGCTAGAGGGCCATTGGTTCTCCTAAACTTACAAAGTCACCTACGGCCTTAAAAGCTTTCGATGGATGAGGTTTCCAGCCTTGTGGTCTGTTACCAGCCCTTTCAGTCGAGCTTGGGGGCAAGACTATTTCCATTTAGGTGGAAGTAGTTGATGCCCCGTTGGATTACAATCTTCTATTGGGGAGAAACTTGATCTATGCTATGACTACTGTCGCTTCGACAGTCTTTCGAACTCTCCAATTTCCTCATTTGGAGAATATTGTAACTATCAATCAACTTGACTTATGTTCACCAGATGTTGCTACTCCCACTACAAATAACATCCCTATGCTAGGTCGGTCCCCTCCTCCTTATTAGTCGATTGGGTTAGGCATACTGAAAGATTCAACCCTTATGGGAGTGTTTCCCTCAACCCCTCCTAGTACGAAAGTGGCAACCGTGAACATGATTTCCATGACTGACTATAGTCCTAAAGGAAAAGAAGTTGTTGAGTCATCCTCTCTAGGCCCTTATGAATCACTTTATGATGCTGTGCAATTTTCTTCCGATATCCATTCTGATGATCTTCATTTAGTGGCTTTGGATCCTTACCACCTACCCTATTGGCTAGAACCATCCCTCCCTACTCTATACTATCTCTCCCATAATTTTACTTCATATGAGTCTATCGTGGAGATCATGAGTACGGATGAACCGGTATGGGAAGATCACCATCACCGATCTTCTTTTCTTCCTAATGCCATTTTGATAGATTTTGACCTTGAATCTCTTATTAGCACTGATATTGTCAGAGATATGCAAATGCCTGTATTGTTGCAAGACATAGATTCCGAAGGAAATATTTGCAACATCACTAAGACAAACCTGATTGACATATCAATCAATCCTGGAACTGTTGAGCATGTTCATGTAGGACAGATTTGCTTGACAGAGGAAATTGAAAGTTATAGAGCCCTTTTCAAAGAATTCCATGATATTTTTTCCTGGACATATGAGGAAATGCCCGGGACTGATCCGTCATTTGTTGTACACGAGATTAGAACCTATCCCACAGAAAAATCCGTCCAACACAAATTACGTCAAGTCCATCCTAGGATGGCTGCGACTATTAAATCTCGAGTGGAAAAACTTCTGAAGGTGGGGTTTATTTATCCCATACCCCTAACGGAATGGGTATCTAATATTGTCCCTGTATCTAAGAAGCAGGGCACTATTGGAGTCTTTATCGATTTTCGATACTTAAATAAGTCTTGTCCTAAGGACAATTTCCCTACTCCACACATCGATCATATCATCGATAACTGTGCTGGGAGTGTCATCTTTTCTTTTATGGATAGATTTTCTGGCTACAATCAGATAGAGATTCTACTTGTCGATCAACATAAAATGACATTCTTTTTCTTGTGGGGAACCTTCGCATATCGAAAGTTACCTTTTGGCCTGAAAAACGTCGAAGCTACATTCCAGCGTGCCATGTCCTACACTTTTCACGATATCCAGCACATCGTAGAGCCATACCTTGACGGTTTCCAAGCTCATTCATAGCAACGGGAGGACCATCTAGGGTACCTTAGAGACATTTTTCTTAGGTGTCATCATTATAATATTAAGCTTAATCCACACAAATGTGTCTTTTGTGTTGAGACTGGACGTCTTCTTGGATTCATGGTTTCCAAAGAAGGCATCCGGATTGATCCTTTGAAAATTGTTGCTATCCTGGACTTACCCGCCCCAAAAAATATCACTGAGCTCCAAAGTTTGCAAGGGAAGGAAAATTTTCTTCGTCATTTCGTATGCAACTTTGGAGAAAAAACACATGGTTATATGCGTCTCCTGAAGAAGGACACTCCCTTTTTCTGGGATGAACAGGCCCAACAAGCTTTTGATAATCTAAAACACGCTCTGAGCCATTCACCGGTGTTGCACCCCCCAGATTATTCAAATGAATTTCTATTATATGTTGTTTCCTCCACTACTACCATTAGAATGGTTCTAGTGCAGGAAAATCCCAACGGCCAAGAACACATGATATATTACCTAAGTAAGAGTCTCATTGACTCTGAAACCCGTTACTCACGTGTGGAGAAGTTAGCTCCGGCTATGGTCATTGCTGTACAAAAGTTTCGTCATTACATTCTACTTCGTACCACAACTGTACTCGCAGATCAAAACCCCATGTACTACATTCTGACTCGCAGGTACTAGGGGGAAAATATTCTTGTTGGATTGTTATCTTACAGGAATTTGATCTTGAGTTTTCCAAGGCTACTTCAAAGAAATCCTTGGTTTTCACAGAGTTGATGTGTGACCTTCCATGTGTTTTGACAGAAACTGAGCCCAACGATTCATTCCCGGATGAATTTTTGTTCTTGATAAGCGCAACTGATCCATGGTATGGAGATTTGATTATCTATCTCCAAACTCAGAGATTTTAGCCCGACATATCCCGTGATGATCGTCATCGTATCCGTCACCACGCAAAGTACTATCTCATTTTGAATGATACATTGTACAGACATGGTATCGATTCCATCCTTCAACGGTGCCTTACATATGAAGAGGATGAACAGGTTCATAATGACTACCACTTTGGAGCATGTGTCTGTCATCTTTCTGGGATGGCTAGAACCCATAAAATCCTTTGCGCTGGGTATTTTTGGCCTTCGATCTTTAAATATTGTCATGAAGAGGTTAAGAAATTCCCACTCTGTCAACACTTTTATCCAGAAAAGCGTACCCACCCCGCTCCTTTACACCCCGTCATTGCAGTTGGCCCTTTTTCCAAATGGGGTATTGATTTTTTACATTGTAAGACTACCTCAGCCAGGGGGCATGGTTACATCATCGTAGCCATCGATTACTTCACAAAATGGGCTAAGGCAATGCCTACATATGTAGAGGATGGTAAGACTACCACCCTCTTTTTATTCAACCATGTGATAGCTAGGTTTGGAATCTCGCAAGCTATAGTCACTGACCATGGATCTCATTTCCGGAATCAGATGATGGCTGAGTTAAGCACTAAGCTGGGTTTTTGCCATGAAAACTCAACTCTGTATTACACACGGATAAATGGTCAGGTAGAGGCCATTAACAAGTTTTTGAAAACCATGTTGCCTAGGATGGTTGGAGATCACAAATCCAACTGGCGCTTGACTCTATTCTCCGCACTTTGGGCTTATAGGACTTCAGTAAAAATAACAACTGGTTTCATACCCTTTCAGTTGGTCTATGGACTAGAATTTGTCCACCGTATAGAGTGTCAAATCCCGTCACTTAAACTTGTAGTAGGACTTCTCCCAAACACTTCCGTCGAGGAAGAGAGATTTTGTTACTTAACTGACCTTGATGAAATTAGAAGAGACGTTGCCTTGGCTAACGAGGCACACAAAAATGTGTCAAGGCATAGTATGACAATCCTGTTCAACCTCGTGTTTTCAATGAAGGTGACCTAGTCCTTACTTATGATCAAAGACATGATAAAATATGGAAGGGAAAGTTTGAATCTATATGGTACGGTCCCTTTGTCATTAGTAAGGTCTTAGATAAAGGGGCTTATGAGCTCGTAGTTTATGACAGGACACCCTTTGGGAAACCTCACAATGGGTTGTACCTGAAGAGGTACTATGCTTAAGGTATTTATGTATGGTACCCTATATATATGTATATTTGACTTTCAGTGTGTTTTGGCATTTTCAATATGGCTTTGAGTTTGATTTCCATACTGTTTATACCATGTTTTGGTTATGCAGATTGGATGGATTTCTTTGGTTTCACTGATGGTGCATGCCGTCATACCTTGAACGTTGCTTCAGCTACTTGTGTGTTGTATTCCCCAGTTCATGACTTAGTCAGTTGAGGAGCGGTTTGTATTGGTCTGGCTACCAACAACATCGCCACATATCAAGCAGTGATAGGTTTACTGACCAAGGTTGCATCTCAGGGCATTCATGATTTGGTAGTATTCATGGACTCTCAATTAGTGGTTTGTCATCTAAAACACATTTATACCATATGGAACCCCACACTTCTCCGTCTCTTTCGAAGAGTGCGTTTGTTAGAGAGGTCATTCGATTTCATCACTTACAGACATATCCCTAGGTCTAATAATATGATTGTTGATTCATTAGAAAACTACATTCTAGACTGGTATATCGCCCATTCATAACTTTTAAAAATAAAACATGGTCAATTGTAAAGTAAAATAAACTGTAGAAGACACATAAAACTCATATAAATTTAGTCCATTTGAAGTAGATATAAACACTAGAACTGAGTCTGTATATATATATATATATAAGTGTTTTTACAAAAATATGGTCATGAGACCCCATCTGAAGCACTCTGGCTTTTAGGTAAACAAAATGATACAAAAAATACTGAATCTAGTAAGATTTTAGTGATACATCATGCAGACCATCCTAATGATGCTCGTGGTAGCAAAAAATAGCCCTTGATACCTTACGTAGAAAGCGACTGAAGCGTCCTGACACTCCCGCAGTATGTCTCTGAAACCTCCTAGGGAGGTCATCTATCACAGCATCTGAGATATCCAAAGTCAACTGACCTAGGTTCTCCTCCAGGTCAGTGAGCTCATCCTCGCCTCTATGGACAAAGCGAGCTCCTGCTCGCCTATCCATGGGAGATGACCCCCAAGGGAGTGCATCCCCAACACCTGCATGAAAACATTAGGTCTTGTTATCATCCATAAAAATATAAAAACATAATCAACATCTTGAGTATTTCTTCTTACTGATGTCACCCCACTGAGTGCTAGATGGTAGAGGAAGATCGATATCCCCTCGAAAGTCGATCCCTGCATAGGCATAGTCCTCAATCATGAGGTTCTGGTCATTCAACCATCAAAAGAAGGGAGCCTTGTATTTTACCTTGGACCCGCCACCTCCAGTGTGGGCCATGATCTCCACCCACCACAGCATGCGAGGGTCTCTGGGTCTCAACTATGTGAATACCGCCTGGGGTCTCAAGAGGGGTACCCTCTCAAAGAAGAAGCACGCCAGAATGGTCCCGTAGCCGAACTATTTTAGTTCCCCTTACCGACACTTGGTCAGTTGATCCTTGAACACGGGTAATAGTGCCTCATCCCAGTTGAATACTATGGGTGCCATGGCCTTTAGGGCATACAACATGTGATCTCAGGAAGCTTAGTGAGCCCCTTGGCTCCCAACTACTCTCTGCATGGTAAAAGTGACAATATGAAGTGGCAAATGTCTCACTTCTTTGATCGAGATTTTCTTTCCTGACATCTTGGTTCCTGGATTACAATGGCGGACTATCAACTCCTGTGTACTAATATCTCTCCCTCTGGAGCCTGTTAGTGAAATAGGCGCTCCACGCCTAGACAACCCAGTGAGAAAATATATGTCCCCCACCTCTATAGTGAGGATGTGAGGCCCTACCTCAAAATGTTGCTACTTTGGATTCCACATCTATAGTATGTGCTCCAATAATTGCACATGTGATACCATACTAGGAGCATTGTAGAATTTTAAGAGGCCACAACCTCGTAGAGCAACAATGGAGGCTGAATTTGCGGCGACATGGGCATCGTCTTCTTCATGTTGCCTCTCCTTCTAAATCACCATTTTGAGCAAAGTAACCTGTAAAAAACAATCAACGAGGCATTTAGACACTTTCCAACCTTAAAAAATGCTAAAAAACCTCTATTTTTGCTAGGGCATTCACATTTTGGGCACTACGGCCAACACCTCTTTTGTCCCCTTATGACATAGCAGTGCCACTGCCTATGCAAGCATGAAGAAAGGAAGTTCTTATCGGGCACTGCTCCTCCCGTGAAGGCTAGAAGTGTTACCCGAGATGCGTTTTTTAGGTTTGGCTTAAAATCCCCAATGCTCAATAAAAAGACATGAAATTAGAAAATGGAAACCATAGAAATTAAGAGAAGGTTTCTAGCTCTCAGCTGGAACTGATGGCTCAGAAAACGAACGAGAAACAACTACAGATTCTTCAACTGAAAATATGCACACAACTCTCCCAAATGCTCTCCAAGAATTGGTAAATGCTAAATGAGTTAGTTTTTACTATTTACTTTTCCTTATATAAAATATTTTTAGGGTTTCTATATTATTTTAATGTTTTTTAAATCATTTTTCATTAAAAATACCCTTTCTATAGTTTATAAAAGTCAATTTTAAAATATTTTTGGGGAACTAATGGCCTTTTAAAAGTTTTTGCACAGACAGAAATGGACAATATCGTCTATGGGTAAGTTTGTTTTTGGCTTTTTCATACTTCCGCAAAATGGAAAAATTCGTCGAGCGTTCATTTCGATACTTTGATCATAAACCTAGAATCAAAGTCTTGACTCATTTTCGCTTCTTTTCAAGCTCATTAACCCGTTCATTGCGAAAAGAAACCCTAATGGAGTCTTATTTAAACTCTTTTCGGACTCCCTAAATGTGAAAATATTGTCGAGCGAACTTGTCTTCTTCACGCTCATAAAAGTACTTGAAGAATCGTCTCTCCGACGATAGTTTATCCCTTTTTTAGTTCGGATTGACTAGTTACGAAAAAAGAGCACTCCAGCCAATCACGTCTGGAAGAGTTTTCTCGGGTATTATTTTATACTTTTTCGGGCCCTAGAGACTAAATCATACGAAAAAGGACCCTTTGGAGTCTTCTTCTGTTCTCGTTCAGACTCTCTAAACATGAACAAAGCTGAGTTAACTTGCAGTGGACTCGTTAAACCAAACATTGAGAGACCCTCTTTTGGGAACGAACCACTCCTTTCTCAAGTTCGTGAAATATATGAGAATGTACTTGTGTTTGGATGAGCTACAATGAGTGTTTTTTACCCTCTTTGAACTCGTAAAATCAAAAAGAGGCACTCATAAGTCATGCTGGGGAAATTAAGGGAAGGGAACTAATTCATTTTTGTCACCTTTGAACTTGGCACTTGTCTGCATTTCATTCAGTCAATTGGGTATTTAGCCTGCTTCCAAGTCGATCCACTTTCATGAGTCATGTCACTCCTTTGAGTCTTTCAAAGAATGCATTTTCCGCCACTGCATTATGTCCTGGTATCTACCTGGTTTAGTCAATGCTGCCAAGTCTTTTGTTGTGCCGCTCGATATTCAAAGGGAAGTTGAAAGTTTACCTCTGTAATAAAAAAAAACCTTTGTGTCAGTACCTTTTGAGTCAGTCCTATGGTTAAATCATCTACAACATTCCAATACCTTTTCCTGAGTTTCATGTCATCGAAGTGGGATTCATCATGGCCCTCCTTTGACGAGACTATTCCTGTCGACATCAGCTCATTATCGAGGAATTAGTCTTTGAAACAAGTTTAGTACCTTGAGGTTTGTATTCCTTAATGATAGATTCTCTCGCTCTCGACATAGGTTCACATCATTGACCTTTGATCGATAGAATCTATTGAGTGTTCGACATCAAATCATCTATTCACACTCAAGAGATTGTACTAGGGTACCTTGGGAAACATTGACATCAATGGTGATCTCCCTCGCACTTGTTAATGGTTCACATCATTGATCGGTAATCAAGTGGTTTCTACCATGTTCGACATCAAATCATTGTAATCACATGGATAGAATCGTACTTTGTGGAAGACGAGACGAAGACCCTGGGTATCTATTAAAAGCACTCATTGCTTTCCCGAGGTTGTGAAGGAGTATATTGTATGAAGTCCTAGCATGGATCCACATTTGTATGGTCGTGGTTGTGCTCAAATTTGTGTCCATTTGACATAGATCTATAGTGTTTGTTTGGTAGCTATGTCCCAAGTTTCAGTCCTCTATCACATGGATCTACACTGTATTCTAGTAGCCATGTTTGTTAATCTCTCTCACGGATCTGCCTTGTATTGGTCTACAGCCACGATAAGGATACGTTTGGTCATGAGTAAAAAATATTGATGTATTGTAGATGCCTGGTTGATGATGATCTCTGATCAAGCGAATTCTTGCCTTGAAGTGATAACTTGCTCTTTCAAGGCTCTCGCCTATCATATCCCTCTAGACTCATGCTTTGGGGGGAATTCTGTTACACATAAATATTGTCATCATCATGTGATGAGGTCCCAAACATCAATTATTGCCCTGAATCCCAAGTTGTGAAGTGAAAATACTGGCCCTGACTTCAGTTTTGCATATAAAAGTACAACACCGCTTCTTCCCTTAAGGCAAGAAGCATTACCTTCTTTAGTAACACTCACTGTCTCTTGATAGTAGGTGGTTCCACCACTTTTTCCCCTTATTCAATGTGCAGTTCTACCTTGTCACCACTCTGTCATAGTGGAGGAGAAGTGTTGCCCAAGGTAAAAAGTGAAAAAGAGAAGATTCCATGAAGCTTCTTGAAGGAAGACTTCATGGCACCCTCATCCCTACTCCTGAGGACCACTTGGACTCGAGATCCATCCTTTTGGGATCTCCCTTCCACCTCAACCACCATTTACTCAACCATCCCTATCCTCCCAAGTCCTATAAAACCATGCTCATACCCCATGGTTGAGAGAGAGCAAACTTATGTTGTTGCATTGATATTCTGGCCAAATCAGTAGGGTGAACATGGGAGGAGCAAGGTGGAGCTTTTGGGGACAAGGCATTGGCATGTGAAGGAGCATCACAACACTAAGGCAGAGGTTGTAAGATTTCTTCTTCATCTTTAATGCAAAGTTGGTTCCTTTCCTGTAAAGTATGTTATGTTGTAATCATGTATTTTACTGTTGGATTCCTTAGTCACTGACATAGAATTGTGGATTATATTCTGGTGCTTTTGATCTTATTTGCTGGTTTCATGTGATTATGCAGGTAAATACATGAAGAACCATCACCACAAGAAACAACTACACCACTCTATCAAAGGGACTCATTCCATATCTCCACAACTTCTAGGGGAAGTCTTCCAACTCTGTTGTAACTCAATTGTTCTAGATCTGAACCATTCAGACTAGAGGAACAACTCTTGTCTGCAAGAGGTGCATTTTTCCTAGCAACAACATGCTTCTCTACCACACCAATCCTTCCCAAAGTATCTAAATGAATTCTCTCTTTTGTGGGCATGTGATAGATGGTATTTTTAACAAAACCCTCAACATATTTTGAATCAACACTCCCCTCTCTAGATATATTATAGATGGGATTCTCCATAAATAACCAATAGTTATCATCAATATCTTTGTCAAAAATGGGGGAGTCTTCATCAAATACATCATGCTTCTGGAGTGTTGAGGCTTCCTCATGTTCATAATAATATTTTTCAGAAAGCTTGGTTTCAAAAATATTATAAGGAGTAAAATTTTCCAAAACCTCATCATTAAGTGGAGAACATAGAGGAGTTTCATCATTTACCATATAGACATCATCAAAATTTTCTTTATAAGTTTTTGTGATGGTTTCTACTTGAGGTAGATCTAGAGTGTAAGCGTTATCATCATCACTGACATAAACCCAAGGACACTCCAAATCTTCAATGGAATCATGAGGTGGATTTCCAGTAATATCTTCAATCAAGGGATCCTTAAGTGCTTCCTTTTTAGCATCAAGTTGTGTTCTAGGGAGGAGGGCATTATATTCTTTAACACGTTGCTTAATCTCTCCCACTTCTCCTTCATACCAATGCAAAAGGAAACACTCGAAAAAATCAACCATGGAAACTATGGATTTTTCAGAAAGGTCATAGAACCAATTCTCTACATCCCCTTTCAAGTAAAAGGAAAAAATGACTATCAGATCATCCTCATGCACCACATTAAAATCAGCCACCATCTTAAAGAAAGTAGCAATATGATGGGTGATTGATTCACCATTATTTCCAAAAAACTATGGGGAAACCCTATATAGCTCAGTATGGTTATAAAAATCGTTAGGAAACCCAGTGATATTTGAGAAATCTTTTGAGGGGCATGCATCGAGGAGTAGAGTACGAAACCCTTCTTTCCCCATAGTAGGGTTCAACTGTTTAGATCTGAAGTGGCAATGGAGAATATCTAGTACTGTATCAAGAACACAGTCAAATAGTAAGCTTTAAAACCTTATTGTGTCGCATGAGCTCATCTACACACAACAAGTCTCAACAAATTTACGAGATACAAGGGTTTTATCCCTTCAATGGAGTCACCATGTGAGAATAAAAATATACATTTAATAATTCTTACAATTTTTTTTTTGCTTTTCTTTGTAAAAATAAAAACTGAAAAAAGGTTAGTAGAGTCGCAAAATGAAAATTAAAGATCTAATCTAAACATTCATCAAACAAAGTAAAAACAAAAAAATGTGAAAAACAAAAGTCGTACTCCAAGAATAAAAATATTTATCCCATTCAACGGTGCCAGAAAATGTTGCTGCCTTTCACACACCTAGGGGGGATGTGGAAGAAATTGTCAAGCCACTTGAATTGTCCTTGGGGGAAAGTGTCTATTCAAGGCTGCCACCTTGCTCTTGACTCCTTCATTTAGGCCAACTCCTAATCGAAGCAAAGAGGGGTAGACCCTATTAATTTCTAAGGTTGTCAAGACTTAGTGTGATGATTTGTGATTGAGTGAGTTATTTAGGAGTTTTGATGAAAATATTGAAACAAGATATTGCAATACGAATTGTAATCACAACAACATATAGATAATATTAACACATGATACATAAATGATATTGAAGAAAATGATTGTATGATAAAAGATACCTTTGCCAAAAATGGAGTTAGAATAAGAAAGTGTTGTTGTAATGCTGAGAAATGTGTTGCAAATGCTCTTGGCTAGTTTTAGCTTATTGTGAATAAATAAGTGAATTAGATTAGGGGGGAAGGGAACTTCAAATATACCTGATGGTACACGGAGTATGTCCAAAACCCTTATCTGATGTGGTTCCACACGAGGAAGATGTGGGTTGGATCGAAGTCTCTGGGATGTGTCCAACACTACACCAACAAGAGTGTATCCTGGAGGTATCCCGAGATCACTACCTAGTTGTTCCCACTTTCTCTGTCAACTTTCCGCGCAATGGATTAATTCGAGGCACTGTATTTTCTCCTTGGGAGGTTAATTCAAATCCGAATCTATCTGAACTAGCCACTCTTGTTGCTTTTGATGCAGTCAATTGTTTGGTCAAACCAAAGCGGTGCAGAGCATACACAATGGAGTCTTGTTGATTTTAAGGATTTTAAAGACTATATTTATTTGTTAAAAAGGAAAAAATAAACCTCCAAGAATCTCTTCCAGTTGAAATGAACCTCAATTAGGAAAGCAAGGAGCGATTAATTTTAAGATGATAAGTGAAAAGTAACACACAGAACTAAATAATCAAGAGTTTTCTAATTAATCCTAACACGCATCTCTTTCCCCTTTCGGGTAACTCGAGAATTTGCGAGGTTAGTACTTGTATTACTTTTGATCTGGTAAAAATATAACAAATATGTTTGATCAAAGTATACTACTACGCAAAACGAAATTAAACAAAAAGACAAACCACGAAAAATGGAACCGATGCAGATCCCCCATGGGGGGATGGGGAGTGGGATCTGAAGAGGCTACTCGAAATCTTAATTAAGTGTTTTACAATATGATTAAAGAATAAATCTNTGGAATCTAGAGGCTTACAACTTAGTAAAAAATAAACCAAAAAAAAAAAAAAGGAAGCTCTAGGAAGCTCCAAAAGGCTCAAATCTCTAGAATTTGGCCAGTGTTTCCCTCTCTTTTTTGACCAACCTGCAAAAATCAGAAATCTATTAAAAGTAGAATATGCTTAAAAACACTTTAAGAGTGTCTTTGAACAATTTCCCCCAAAAAAAACCCTAAAAGTTTCTAAGTTAATACACTTGAAAAGAGATGCTTAAAATGACCAAGGAAAGCAATATTTCCTTGAGATCTTGGCTTGATTTTTAGGCAGCCAATGTGATCTGCACTTTTATGCTAGATCTAAATTTGAAAGCATCGAAAACAAATGTTTAGGCTTTGCAATATTGAAAAATACTCTTTTTGAACAAAACTTGGAAGAAAAGACTTTTAATGACTAGATCTAATTTAGATATAACCTTTAAAATGCTTAGATCTAGATTAGAAATCAGATCTATATAAAATATTACTCTAGATACTAGATTTGAAGACAAAGAACCAAGTAACCAGGTGGAATTTTAAATTTAGGAGGAGTAAGAGATATGGAGAGGAAAGGCTTGTTGCCGCAAAGAGTTGTCCCAAAGACTTCATAGTGGGATGTCGAGGGACTATTTCGTTTAGAGATGTTAGAAGTAACATGGAGTCAAACTAGATCCACGATTCCTCCAAGCTAAGCAACCTGTAAATTACCCTACAAACTTGCAAACCCATGAGATCTGTTGATTACCCATAAATAGAGATTACAACAACATGCATATAATCTTATAAAACATGTCATATCTAGATATCTAAGTACATGTATTCAGAATAGAAGAAACAAGTAAACTTACTTATAGTCTTCTATTTCTAATGATTGGGAGCAATCCTTGTTAAGCCATATTCATAAGCAAATATGCAAGAATTTGAAACAACACACACATTACCTCATGAATATCAAATAATATTGGACCACACACAATAGAACCACACCATTAGCCTCCAAAGCTTTATTTATTATAGAAAAATCACAAAATATTGTATCAATTACAACTAGCAAGCACCTTCATCCAACTCTAACTAGTTTGCAATGAGAGGGTTGTGCTTTATTTATAACTAGAGCAAGAGGAAGACGAAGTGGGTGCATCTAACATTGGAGAACAAGTCGTAGTTCACGAGTTGATTTAGGAGTGAGCTCAAGTTTGAAGTGAATAGGTTTCTATGGAGGAGGTGCCACCTCTCATGAGGTAGGCAACCTCACTCCATTCCATTCGCTATCTCCATGAAACGCCAATACACTAACTACTCGCATCTTAAATGTAGTTGGTGTCATCTCCCTCTACCCACTTCATTCGTATCCTCAAAGATATAAACAAAGTTTGACAACTCATGTGGAAGAGGGCGCTAATTAAGGAGACCCACTTGCCATGTTAATTTGCCTTTCCACACCAACCCATGCGAAACTCAAAGGAGGGGGCGAATTTATTCATGTCGAGGTGACTTAGGAATGTGTGGCGGGGTCTCAAAATAATAATAAATTTAATCACTTATTCATGGTTTCAAGTCTCCTTTCACTATTTGGAATGAAACCACTTTAATTTGACTTGGTTTTTGACTTTATAATTTTTTACTTTAGTGCCAAATCGTTGCAACTTTAGCATTACAATGTTGTTTTGATGCTTTGTTAGCTAAAAAATGATTTGCGGGGTGTTTTAGCCGCCTAGATCATAGAAAAAGTGGCCTCTAGGGTAAATAACATTCTATAAGTGTGAAAATGAGAATCACCAAGCCAAAAACGGACTCCAAACCAATCTTTTATGCCCTTGCAAAAATTTTAATCAAACCATTAAAAAATGGCCTATTTTTAGGGGAAAAATATTTTTCTCGGAATTGAACAAAAACCTAAGGGGACCTAGCACTTGTCCATACAACTCAATTTGAATTCCCAAAATGTTTATAAACATTGACACAGAAGCTCTAATAACCTCCTAAGGCCTAACCACCAAGACGACTACCCCAACTTTGGAGGTGTGAGTGAAAAACTCAGAAATTATTAGTTGTTTGTTCAACAACAAATAATTACTGAGGGAAAAAACACTCTGGGATAGTCAGCTTGATGTCTAAGTCTAGGAAGCCGAGTCTTTTATAAAATTGACCATGCTAGCACATTTTTTACAATTTCCCCAAGGGGGTATGAACATGTGTTACAATTTTTTTTGAAAAATATCCCAGAAAAAGCCTAGCGGCCACTTCTGGACTCTGAAGAATGAACAAGTGTACTTATTCAAACTTTTTTGGCTCGCTTGAAAACTCCACCAAGTACAACTTATGTGGTAACAGAGCCCAAGGAAGGGAGATCAGAGTTAGATTGTATTGGATCCAATCCTAAACTGGAGTCAACAAGGTTTATTACCTCAACGCATAGTTTCTTTTCTTAATGATGTAGGGTTCAAATATATTTCTAATATATTCCATCTAGAGAACATGACTCTTTGATTACGAATTTGGCCTTCAATATTCCAATTACAACTTCCAAATGCATTTATTCCATATTGAAACAAGTGTATCGCAAGGTTGAATAGAGCGTGCATTTCTCTAAATTCTCAGGATGGTAGGTTAATATGGACAATGAATGTTGAACAAGGTGATTACAAGGTAAACATTGGACATCCAATGCTAAAACAAAATTTCCCTAAAGCTCAAGATATCGCTAAGTGGAAATCATATTGGAAACTAGTTGCTCGTTTTAAGGCCAAATTAATTTTCTAGTTAGCTTTGAAAAATAAAACACTTAATTAGGACAATTTACAGAAAAGAGGAAGATATGGCCCAAGTATTTACAATTATTTTTCTACTACATTGTGAATTTTCAGAGGAAGTTTAGAGTGTTTCTCGTTCTTTAAGGGATTTACGAGAGTGGGATCATGGGAATCTACAAGAAGTCTGGGAGAATTGGTCTTCAAAGGACTGCATTTATGTCTTCTGATCTTTACCAATGCACATTGGGTGGAACATTTGTATTACTCATAATAAAGTTATTTTAAAAAGTGTAGTCCATTCTTTGATCACAAAAATTTATCGATTCAAATACTCTCTGCCTAAGGATCCCTCACCTCAGAAATGTTGGTGTATTTGAAACTTCGAAAGATATTATGATGGATATTATCATTGTATGTTGTTGTACCCCCATTGGGGATGTGTGTTACCCCTTTACGAGATGTCTAAGTTGTGTCTAGACCTTGAGGTACAACCTCCGTTTTAAGTCAGGGCAATAGTCCCCAATGTAACATCATGTAATATGTACTTGTAGTCTCTCTAGGAGAAGTGGGCCCCATGTGAGATGACATGTAGGCTCAAATGTTATATTTGGTTAGTGACTTGAAAGGGTATAAATAGGGAGGCCCTCTCCCTCATTTACGCGCACCTCACACACTCTCTAAGGTGTATGAGAGAGAGAGAGAGACAATCTTAGGAGGAGAGAAAGATAGCTGCTGAATACTTCTTATTACTTCTTTTGATCATCTTACTATTCCGAAGAAGTTTGCAGGGTTTTCTCCTTTATGGTTTCCTCGGTGAAAATATTTGTGTCTTGTGTATCTTTTATATCTTGTGAATTTTTCTGTACTTGTTATTCTTTGAGATAAATATCCTATATAATCTAATCAGATCTTGAGAAAAACTAACATGGTATCAGAGCCTCTTTGAAAGAAGGCACTATGCAGCTGCGGGTATTAGGGCTTCCTAGTTGAAGGTGTTCTCTCCAAAAATCATCAAGAAAGGAGGGCTAGGCTAACTCACCTCACTAGGGCGGATCTGTTAGTGGTAGCAATTTCTAAATCAGAGAATTTTAACTGTACAACTGAAATACAACTACAATGACAACTAATGGAAATTAGGCTTTCATGCCTGAAAAACCTTAGAAGAATGAATTTAGTCATTCTAGATATTTCGCTATAACGCGCTATTGGAGAAGGCTCAGAAGTCGAAAATTTTACAGGCCGAAGAGAAATTCTTGTTGTACCGTGTGTAAAAGTTTCAGCCTCATATTCACTATACTTCAGGAGATATGGTTCCTCCAAATCAGGGTTCCAACCTCTTCCAAAATACAGTCATAAACAGGTGAGCTAGGGATATTTGCTATATCTTGGGCTAGGAAGGTCCAAACTAAATTTCATAAGATGTTGTAGGTAGGGCATGAATTGTACTTTCAATGGTACGTTTTTCAGACATAGAATGCGAAATATTGACACGTGGTAGTCCGTACAAGTTCTCTTTTCTTAATAGTCCCAAAAAAATCACCTTGGGAAACACTGCATAAGTCCCACTTGGAGAATCCATTTCTGGTATAACCTATGGGATTAGAAAGAGGACATATCGGGATATCTCAGTGAGAAGTTTCAAACTATAAGGAGCCAAAACTTCATAGATGCAATATAATCAATATCTGACATCTGTGTAGAAGAAATTGGAAAACTAGGGTTCATGTTCCGGGAGATTCCCTCCACTGTTTTAGGAAAAGGGGTACATTGGATAGCTCGCCTTGAAGAGGCCCATATTTTTGTCCAATCAGAAGTTTGAAATTCCAAGTTTGAAAAATTAGGGTTTCTCTAATAAATCCTAGATCAGCCAGCTCTGAAACCATGTCGGACACCTCAAATCGGTAAGATCTAAATATTTTTTATTTCCATTTGAGGTTCTAATTTCAAAATGACTAATCAATGCCAACTTGCTGACAATCTTGGTGAAGCTAACAACTTTCGAGTATGGAAGTATAAGGACCTCTGTGATCCTTGAATAAAATGACTTTGATCAGTATTTCAGTAAGGAAGTTCTAATAGCCTGAGGAAGATGAGTCTAAGGCTAGAGCCAAGAGAATCATTGCAGATTCTATTAAAGATCATCTGATCCCTCATGTGTAATCCTTTAAAGACACCAAAAGGAAGTGTTCGATGCTCTGACGAAGCAATCGAAGAAGAATAAGAGATTGTTATAAACACCTTGAATGGCCTCCCAAGATCATGGGATTCATTCATTCGAGGAATGTGTGCCAGAAGGAAGTTGATTACCTTCAGCAGACTCTGGAAAGAGTGAACACAAGAAGAAGCTTGACTCATAATAAGAGAAGAGAAGATGGGAGCAACTGAAGATGAATCTCTCACGATTCAAAGAAGATCCCTTAAGCGATGAGGAATATGAAGGACTCAACTCTTGAAGAACCTATTATCTATCTTAGCATTTGGATAAGAAATGACGTTGTTGTCAATGAAGAAGATGATGAAGCTGAAGGCTCAAGGAGTCTACCCACCAAAAAAATAAAGATAAGTGTTCAATTTTCATTTCATGATATTTTTTGGTTGTGTATTTGTTATATTCAGTTGATGTATTATGCATATTTGAGTGTTTGCATTTATACTATTGGATTGCACATAATGGGTAAGAAGTTAATGATGTTGTACAACATTTAATTTATCTAGATTAAAACCTCTTCGATGACATATTATGAGTAGTACACACTCTTAATAACATTGGGGTAGAAGGAATCTAGAAGTTACTGTGTGTGTACGAGATATGGATGAATGTTGTAACATTGTCTAAGATAGTTAATTGACTACGTGACACATATTTGTCACTATTTATATGTTTTGGAAATTATGATATGTTTCTAATCATGTAAATGATCTTGAATTGTATATCATTTCGAAGAACAAGTAGCGACAGTTCAGAAGAGGAACCTGAAGCTTCCCGGGTCAGAGACACTGTGGCGAAAGAAAGAGCTTCAGAAGAATACAAAGAGAACGATAGATCCACCTCGAGAGATTAAGACCACCTTGGGCACGAGGAATCATCCAAGATGAAGTATTGTATGGCGAGACTTCCAAATAAAGCAAGAGGCCTCAGACACAGTCTAGTTATGTGACACTATTGAGCAATATCATTGATGTAGAGACTTCCAGCTATGAATATGTAGCCAAGAAGAAAGGGAAGGAGACTATGATCAAGAGTACAAGTTGATTAAGAGGAATGATGTCTAGGATGCCATGTCGAGACCTAAAGGGACATCCGTAGTGTCTTCCATATGGATTTACAATATCTAGCATGCAGTAGATGGAATCATCATGGGATGCAAGTCAAGATTCATAGCACGAGCGGCTTCTCACAGAAAGAAGGCATAGACTACGAGGAAAAATTTGCACCAGTTGCGTGGTACACTTCCATTAGATCCATACGTGCAGGTATGAGATGGGATATACACCAGCTGACATCAAGCCAACATTCTTGAATGGTGTAGTTAAGGAGGAAGTATACATAGAGAAACCATTGGGAGTTGAGACACATGATGGGAAGACTCATGTGTGCAAATTAAAGAAGGCCTTGTACGAGCTCAAAAGGAACCCATGGGATAACACATACAGTTACATGAGGAGCTTGAAGATCACCTAGAGTGATGAAGATCTTAACCTTTGCTACAAGGTTGAAGACGAAATCCTATAGAGGATGATAAGCTCACAGATGGGTGCGAGAAGAACTTTTCAACAAAGTTCAAGATAGAGTATCTTTGTATCCAGTGACCCTAGATGGATACACAGAATATTAGTAGCAGATGAAGCTACTTGTCACTCTAGTACATAATGTTTCAATACATAGAGTACGAAAGGCAGAGGGATAATTATGCTCCGCTTCAGAGGGAGTGACTACAGAAGATCCTCAGGTTCGACATGGTACGACATGATGGAAAACCTACTGATGACCCTAGGCCTTACTGAGAGTAAAGCAGATTCCAACCTTTACTTCAAGGTTGAAAGCTGAAGAACAATGATGCTCCTGTTATATGTCGATGACCTGTTCTTGACAGGGGAAGAGAAACTCATTAAATATGCAAGGAGGAGACTTGCTACAGAGTTTGAGATGAAAGACCTAGGGATGGTGCACTACTTCTTAGGCATGGAGGTGTGGCAGAGTACAGATGGAGTCTTCCTTGGTCAAGGGAAGTATACAGTAGATATCCTGAAGAGGTTTGGAATAATGGATTGCAAGTCCATGGCCACACCTATGGCATCAAACCTGAAGCTATTAAGTGATGCTTTATCAGAGTCGGTTAATTGCACGATGTATCGTCATATGATTAGATCCTTGATGTACCTAATGAATATGAGACCATATATTTTATTTTTTGTGAACACATTGAGCCAGTTCCTGATGGATCCGAGACATGTTCACTTGATTGCCACAAAGCATATTCTGAGGTACCTGAAGGGTACAATTGATTATGGGCTTAAGTATGATACAAATAAGAAGATTAACTTGGAAGGTTATGCGGATTCAGGTTGGGTAGGCAGTGCCAATGATAGGAAGATAACTTCGGGGTGTTGCCTCAGTACGGGATCATGTGTGATCTCTTGGTTTAGTAGGAAGCAGTCCTACGTGGCACTGAGTACAGTCGAAGCAGAGTATGTCACAACTTGTTCAGCTAGTTGTGAGGTAATATGGCCGAAGAAGCTATTGTCTGATTTGTTTGATCTCTAGTTGGATGCTACTTGTATATATTGCGACAACCAGAGTTGTGTGAAGCTGTATGAGGACCTGATGTTCCATGACAAGTCGAAGCACATCGAGATCAAGTATCACTATATTGGGGATATGGTGCAGAGAGGAGCAATGAAGCTCCAGTATGTTGCGATGAGTGAGTAGATAGTCTATGTATTAACCAAGCCACTAGCTAGAGTGAAGTTTGAATACTTCAAAGAGAAGCTTGGTGTACTTTAGATTAAGGTTCATTCCAAGGGGAAGTGATGATCCCAGAAGATACACATGGGATTTTCTGACATGGTGGTAGGTTGGTCCTCCCATGGTCGTTGATGTAATTGTCGGGATTTTTCGACATGGTGTTAGGTTGGTCCTCCCATGGTCGTTGATGTAATTACTGAGCTTTTCCAACATGGTGGTAGGTTGGTTTTACAATGGTCATTGATGTATTTTCTAGATATTTTCCAACATGGTGGTAGGTTAGTCCTTCCATGGTAGTTGATGTAATTGCTGAATCTTTTTAAACACGGTGTTAGGTTAGTCACTCCCATGGTCATTGATGTAATTATTGAGCCTTTCCCGGATGGTGGTAGATTTGTCCTCCCATGCTAGTGGATGTAATTTTTGTGTTATGTGTATCTGGGTTGTGCTCCATGTGACGATGAGATGATCTGAAGACAATGAGGTAACAGTAGGATCCTTAGGTTTTGCAGTGGCATATAATCAATCCTGGGATACTCCTTCAGGTTTTGCAGATGCATATAATCAGTCCTGGGAGATCCTTAAGGTTTTGCAGAGGCATATAATTAGTCTTGGGATGCTCCTTTAGGTTTTGCAAAGGCATATAATCAGTCATGGGAGATCCTTTAGGTTTTGCAAGGCAATAAGTCCTGTGCTATACCTACTTGATGATTTGAAGACCTACATGGAGGATAGGCCTACATCCAACATGAAAAAGGGTCGAAACTGTAGAAAATTATGATGACAGATACTATGGTATGATGATTAAATTATAAGAAGATGATGGCAACAACTATGACTCCGTGATGACGACAATGCGATGAAGACCTGACCAAATGTGTTGATGACTGTGTAGAGAAAGAATACCTTCCTAGTTAAGAGGGAGTGTTGATGTATTTGTAACTTCGAAAGATATTCTGATGTATATTATCATTGTATGTTGCTGTACCCCCATTGGGGATGTGTGTTACCACTTGACGGGATTTCTAAATGGTGTCTAGACCTTGAGGTACAACCTCTGTTGTAAGTCAAGGAAATAGTCCATAATGTAACATCATGTAATATGTACTTGTAGTCTCTCTAGGAGAAGTGGGCCCCATGTGAGATGACATGTAGGCTTGAATGTTATATTTGGTCAGTGACTTGAAAGGGTATAAATAGGGAGGCGCTCTCCCTCATTTACATACACCTCACACACTCTCTAAGGCATATGAGAGAGAGAGATAGTTAGAGGAGGAGAGAAACATAGCCGATGAATACTTCTTATTACTACTTTTGATCATCTTACTATTATGAAGAAGTTTGTGGGGTTTTCTCCTTTATGGTTTCCCCGGTGAAAATCTTTGTGTCTTGTGTATCTTTTATATCTTATGCATTTTGTTGTACTTGTTATTCTTTTAGATAAAGATCCTAGATAATCTAATCAGATATTAAGAAAAAATAATAAGAAACAAAGAAACAAAGAAACAAAAGGATTTTAAATTGATTAGATTTCGATAGGTCCCTTCCCCATGAATTTTTATATGGATCATCTCAAGGCAAACATGTTAGGAACAGGGAAGGGGGTTACATCATTTTTAAGGGTATCCATTTGTCATACAAGAAGGGAAAGTAGGGCATAACACGAACAACTGTGCCGATGTTATGAGCATTATTATGATTCTCTCTCTAGCTCTCGAGAATGATATATCAGTTTTTCATATTTTATCGGATTCATTACTAGTGGTAAATTGGTTAAAGGGAGCGAATCACTGCTCAAATATCAGTCTTCAACACTTTCTCAATAGGGGTATAGATTTGAAATACAAATTCACAACTTATACATTTGAAAATAAATCTCAAGTAGATTATTTAGCTAAGGTGGTCATTATGCTTCAAGAAGGATAGATTCAGATGACCAGGACATACCAAGAGGTCAACTAGTAGAGCAGGAGTTGAACGACAACTTGATCATAGGAAAGTTTTGGATAACTTTTTGTAAAAGGTTGAGTTTAAATCCCTTCCATATTGGTTATATTAATGGTTTGTAGATGGATTGAGGCTCCTCTCCATATAGTAGAAAATCGATCTACATTTAGGTTGAGCAATGCTCCCTTGTATTTATATGGGATTCACTTCTTAATTGAATATGTTTGCATCTTTTTGCTTGTAAATGGGTGGAGAAGGATTCTCCCAATAAAGAAATCTATTTAGGAACAATACTTCTTGCGATTATGGTTCTAGCTTAACGGTTGTACAAGTTGTAATTTTTCTTTTATTGAATAAAATTACTAATACTTTTCTCATAAAAAAATCACACACACACACACACATATCATTTCTTTGAAATCTATAACGTCAGATGTGGATTTATTTTTTCTGTTTTTCTTTATGAATGATAATCTTATAAAACATGAAGCCATTTTTCTTGCTATAAATATTTCCATTGTTAATACAAATATATATATTTCATAAATCTAAAACTAAATTTGAAAGTGAATATAATATAAGTCAAAATCTAATGTAAGGTTTGAAGATAAAATGTTCAAAGTGTCATGTCTAGATACCATGCTCAAAGCATTGCTAGTGAATCCAGTTTGAAGATGTGTCACCCCAAAGAACTTGGTGAAGGATTGAACATAATGTACCTACTTGTGTTAAACCATGATATTATAATAAAATCGTGTAACTGAGTGAAATTCATAATGTAATAATAAAATTTTATCTCATTCCCCAACCTAGTTTCAAGCCACCATTTTCATCATTGTTTAATTTCCAACCCAATTTACTTTCTGCTGCAAATTAGATAATTTTCTCATAAATAATTGGACTAAAACACATGAAGAATTTTACAACTTTAAATGAGCAGTAATAAAAACATAGACACACATGAAAATTTAGACTCAGAATTTTTTGGTCAAATGACCTAGGAAAAACCGCAACGTCCGGGGAAAACCTGTTCTTGAGAGAGAGAATTTTATTTTATACAATAAAATTAAAGTACAACAATAACAAAGATAAATTTATCTCAATCAAAGTGTTAAGAACCCATGTCAACCCCCCTCTTTATTTTGTTGATATATTTTGTCGGGCGTATATGCTTTGTAAGCCGTCCAATTAGTATGATGTATTATCCCACATTCATGGGGAGTAAGTAATAGTTGTTAAGTCGTCCAGTTAATAGGTTTCATTATCCCACATTCACGTGGAGTAATATTTGTTTAGATTAGACTTAGTATATAAGTATGTGTTGAGGCTATTGAAAGCACTAGAGAGTTATTTTGTATTGAGCTTACTCAAAGGAGGTTGCCCCCTTGAAGTGGACCGCGATCAATAAAATGTATTTTGTGCTCCAATATTTTTGCATTCTCATTTTTTATTGCAGGAGGTTTTCCACATCTGGTATCAGAGCACTTTCCTTGGCACAAGTGGGATTTTTTTTTTCTTTAAAAAAAAAAAGAGGGCAAAATTGGGTAGCAACTTTCATATCACTTTCTGAAACGTTTTGCATAGAATCAGAGGAAACAGGTTGCATATCTGAATTCCTCTTTCAAAAATATGTAGTTTCAAAAAAAATCATCTCATTTGGAGTCCTAAAAGTGGAGATATCGTGGATTTAAAATCAACAATTTTTTAGAATTTCGATGACGGCTGCGGAAATTGTAGAGCGAAAATATTTTGACTGGGTGCCCAGATTTCTATTCCAATTGAGGTGGGTAGAAGCAGAGTGGTTGTTCCTGTTCTGGAAACAGGCTATAATAGCGTTTCTAAGCAATATAGATCCGGTTATGCTCATTTTAAAAGTTTTCGTCTCAAAACCCTAGCTCTAACTACAGGTTTTTGAGCATTGGGTGGAATTTCTACCACATTTTTTTGGCATTGTGATTATTGCAGTAGTTCTTCTTCTTGCAGTAGTATTTTTCATTCGGATCAGGGAATACACCCTATCCGCTTAACTGTGGGAAGTACTTGGGCATAGCCCTAAAAATCATTGTGAGGAGTACCACAGGAACCCCGAAGTAGCTGGCCATTGAGAGGACCTGCCACGCAAAAATGGCAACGACCACCACCAGATTGACTAGATTCCCATTTGTGAGGAAAAACAAAGAGTTGTCATTTTTGGCCAAGCAGTTAGCAGTTTTACCTGCGCCGTGAAGTGAGGGGTACTGACCCAATACTCAAGCCTGAGACATCCTTGGTGGCCGAGTGACTACCTTTGAACCAATATGAAGTCGATTATACTTGGAGTCCATCTCTATTTACAATTGATAACGTGCAAAATTTTAGAATTGTCACAGATCATTTACTCCATATCCTGTTGATAAAACGCAGCTTCTAGCACAGCCACAGACCACAGATCAATTCTTCAGGGAAATTTTTTTTCTTCTGTTTTTCAGCCGTATCTCCCTTGATTTAGCTCTGTTTCCCTTGAAATTTCACTGTCACCCCCGTAATACCATTCTGCATATTCCTTCATTGAGGACCCTATTCCCAATTTCACTTCCTCAATTTTTAAGGTTTGTCATAAATTCTCTAATTCTCACCCAATCGCCTTCAAATTTTTCCACGGTGTTCGTTTTCCAATTCTGCTTCGTTGCCCCTCTCTAACAAATTTTCCAATTCCTTCATCCCACCTCTGAAATTCACATTTTCTACTTCTTGTCCCTTAAAAAGTGTCCAAAACCCCGTAAAACCCCAATTACCCCCCCAATTTTTTCCCAAATAAAAAATCTTCTTTTCTAAAACCCTCTCCATTTTTGCTTTTCTATCCATTACCTTATAAAATAAAAAAAACCTACATATGGTTGTTACCCGCGCTAGAGCAAATACACAAATGGAAGAAGAACTTGCCGCCATCAAGTCCAAACTTGAGGATCTCGATAAAAAATTTCTCAGTCTTAATCGTCAGCATTCACCCATGGACAATCGTCGCCAGCCTGAGTCTTCTGCTGACACTGGGTTCTCATTGTTTAGCCACTACCGTGGGCCGAAGCTGGATTTTTCTTGCTTCAATGGTAATGATCCGACTGGATGGATTTATAGGGCAGAACAATATTTCAGTTTGCATAACACTTTTGATTTCAATAAAGTCTCCCTTGCATCCTTTCATTTGGAACATAAAGCACTTCAATGGTTCCATTGGTACATCAAGGCTCATGCCGAGCCAAACTGGATAGAATTTTCGCAACTTCTCTTGCAGTGATTTGGTCCTAGTGTTTTTGATGACTTCACAGGAGCACTCACCAAACTTCGCCAAACTGGCACTATGCGGGAGTATCAAACAGAATTTGAGAAACTCACCAATCACACTAAGGGATTGCCTGATGCATTCTACCTTAGTTGTTTTATTAGTGGTCTGAAGCATGTAATACGCTCTGAGGTTAAAATGTTCTACCCCTGCATAATGATGGAAGCCCTCGGGTTGGCTAAGCTAGCAGAGGACAAGATCCAGGCTCAACAACGCTCCAAATCCACTCTTGTTCCATTCAGACCTATGGTTCCTCAAAGAACCCAAAATCTGCCAACTCCTAGAACCTCTCCTATCAAGCATTTGTCTGAAGCAGAGATGTGGGAACGTTGGGAAAAAGGGATTTCTTATAATTGTGACAAGAAATTCACCTAGGGACATAGATGTGTTGAGAAAAAGCTTGATCTCTTGGATGTGGATTCTCCACTAGCACCTGAAATTTTTTATGATGCACAGGATCCCACAGATGATGATGGTGACATTCAACAACTTCCTGCTCCAAAGGACCAACTAGAGATATCTCTCCATGCCTTAACCGGAGTCACCACCCCACAAACTATGCGGGTCAGAGGGTTCTTCAAAAAACTCCCTCTTACAATACTCATTGATTTTGGTAGCACTCACAACTTCATTAACCTGAGGATCACTTAACAGGATGATTGTTTCATCCATCCTTGCTCCAGCTTTGAAGTCATGATTGCCAATGGTGGAACCTTACCTTGCAAAGGGAAGTGTCGTAATGTGCTCATATCTATTGGGGATTATAACTTGCGCTCTGACATGTTTGCCTTGCCCTTAGGCGGATGTGATGTAGTTTTGGGCACTCAATGGTTACGCACCCTTGGACCCATTTTATGGTATTTTGATAAAATTTGGATGCAGTTTTCAAGAAATGGTACCAAACACACATTGCAGGGATTACAACCAGGGTCTCTCAGCCTCGTCAGTTCACATCACATGGAAAAGCTTCTTAAGAAAAGTTCACATGGTGTCATCGCTCATCTCCATTTCATTTAGATGCAACCTTCAGCAGTCTCAACTACTCCCTTAGATATTTCATTTCGATGCTTTATTTTTCCCAGCTCTTCACTCTTGAGCGTGATGCTTACGACAATGGACTTGGGGTTATCCTCTTTCAAGATGAACATCCCATTGCCTTCACCAACAAATGCACTTCTGGAAATAATTTATCCACCTCTACATATGAGAAGGAAATTATGACTATTTTGCACACAGTACAAAAGTGGTGGCCATCCCTCTTAGAGAATCCTTTCGACATCAAGACTGATCACTAGAGTTTGAAATATTTCCTAGAACAATGGGTCTCATCCCCAACACAACCGGAATGGGTTCTCAAACTCAAGGATTATGACTATAATAAGGCTCAGAACAATCTTGCGGTGGATGCTCTTTTCCACACATTTGATGCCCATGTTTCTCTTTAAGTTATTTTTATGCCTCTTCCAACTTGGTTACACTCTCTTCAGCAACGCTATGTCAATGAATCCTCATTATCTGAAGTCATCCAACAGTTGGCCAGTAACCCTTCTGTGGTACCGTATTCCTCTTGGGATGGATTTTCTCTGAGATACAAGGGTCGTCTGGTGCTTCCCCAGAGCACAGACCTTAAACATGTGGTCTTTTATGAACTCCATGCTTCTCCATTAGCAGCGCACTCTGGTTTCATCAAAACAGATGAGCTGGCGCGCTGTAACTTCTTTTGGAAGGGGGTGCAACTCGAAATTCAACATATGGTTGCCGAATGTGTTCCTTGTCAGCACCACAATGGTAAAATTACACTCCATCCATATATCACCTCTTCAATCGCACAAATTTTCATGGCCCAGATATTCCTTCTTCATGGAATCCCTTATTCCATTGTCTCAGACCGCAACACAACTTTCACAAGTCATTTTCGCCTCCCTGACACCAAATTGCATATGAGTTCAGTTTATCACCCACCAATAGAGGGTCCGACTACAGTTGTCAACAAATATTGGGAAACTTGTCTTCGTTGTTTCATCTTTGAAGAATAACATCAGTGGGAATAGTGGCTCCCTCTCACTGAAGGGTGGTACAATAATTCCTACCATACTGCATCTAAAATGACTCCATATGAAGCAATCTATGGTCACGCACCTCCAGTACTCCTCCCATCCAGCCCCAGCAGTTCACTAGTTCAGGCAATTGACATGGTTCTTCAAAACCGACATCAGATTCTTCACCTCCTGCAGGACAATCTTCACCTGACAAGAGCCCGCATGAAACAATAGGTTGATCAACACCATTCTGAGCGCACTTTTCAAGTTGGTGATATGGTTTTTCTTCATCTGCAGCATTACAAGCAATCCCCCGTGAAAGACAAAGGGCATCAAACACTCGCTCCAAATATCTCTGGCCCATATCTTGTTCTTCAAAAGATTGGGTATGTTGCTTATAAATTGGCACTTCCTCCTTCTCGCATTCAGCAAGTGATCGGCGCCAACATCAACGCACAAATTGTTTTACTAGAATGGGTTACTGAAGGATCCATCATTTCGAAGTTGGAGGCCATCCTCAATAAGCGCACTTGTCGGCTTCTCTCTCGGTCCATCAGAAAGGTCTTCAATTCAGTGGCCCAACATGCAAGCAGAGGATGCTACATGGGAACCCCTCCTTCAGATTCAATAGCTATTTCCACATCTAAAGCTTTGAGGACAAAGTTTTTTCTAAGAGGGAGGGGATGTTAAGAACCCATTTCAACCCCCCTCTTTATTTTGTTGGTATATTTTTTCAGACGCATATGCTTTGTAAGCTATTCAATTAGTATGATGTATTATCCCACATTCATGGGGAGTAAGTAATAGTTGTTAAGTCGTCTAGTTAATAGGTTTCACTATCCCACATTCATGTGGAGTAATAGTTGTTTAAATTAGACTTAGTATATAAGTATGTTTTGAGGCTATTGAAAGCACCGAAGAGTAATTTTGTATTGAGTTTTCTCAAAGGAGGTTGCCCCCTCGAAGTGGACCGCGATCAATAAAATATCTTTTGTGCCCCAATATTTTTGCATTCTCATTGTTTATTGCAGAAGATTCTCCACACAAAGTGTGCAACAAATTGACTGAATTCAGAAATTTTACAGTTGAAATTTCTGCCAACTAGCTACCTCAAAAACCGTTCTAAACTCACTGTACAGACTCCCTCGGTTTCTATTCCCAATGTTGTACCGTATGAATTGCACGGACCTCTATTTCCATGCCCACCTTCTATACTGTACATACCGTACGTAACTGTTCGGATTGTACAGACTGCCTCGAATTCTATGCCCAAAAAATCTATAGGAGCTACCTTGAAATTCATTCCCACAATTTTCCTTGGGATGCATGTTGCACAAAAAATTATTCAGTGCTACTATATGGTCTTAGGAATCGTTCCCTCTGCTCTTCTCTCTCTGCCTGCAATTGTTTTCTGCTTTTGTGCTCTCCAACTCTCATGGAAAAAATCAGAATTCAGACTCTAATGCCTTCCCTTGCCTTTTTGGTGTCTAAATGAGGAAGCTGAATAGACATCTAATCAAATGGACCAAAATGAATTAGATGGATGGATGAGATTAAACACACTTTTAATTATCTCCAAAATTAATTTCACTCACCTCACTTAAATTAATCAAAAAGTCACTTTATTCTCTAAAGTGAAAATTAAATTTCATCTCAAGTTATTAATTGCAAGGGTCACTTTAATTCCCCCTTTTTATGACTTAGGAAAAAGTCACCAGGGGAACACTTTCCAAGGTACAAAAATCAACAATAATGACCTTGCAAATTTATTTGTTGAATGGGTAAGATGTGCATAATATGTTTATTTTATGATCCAAGTGGATCTACCAAATTACCCAAAAATTAAAGTCTTCAAATGTTGATCGGAGGCACATAGTTGTATAGATCTCATCAAGAGATTTCCAATGATACTTGTTTCATAAAAAAGTGACTTCAAACGTGGAAGATATTGAGTCTTAAAGTTTTGACACATGGACTAATCATCTCATGACACATGGAAGGCAAAGGGTCTAGTTCCAACTTCCACAGTCCGGAATCGGAAGTCGAGATGAAAATTGGAACAATTGATGTGCTGTGTCGAATTTTGACTTCCGACATCAGGATCAGAGCAATTAGGATTCGAGAGTTGGGATTGTATCTGTAGAAGTTGGTTTGATAGTTCTGACTTCTAACTTCTACAATCGGGATCAGATCAGTCATGATCAAAACATCAACAGAGAAGGTATGTGCTGTGTGCAGTTCCAATATCTGACTTCCAGAATTGGTATTTGAATGCCGATAGAGAAGGTATGTGCTATGTGTAAGTTCAATATCTAGTTTCCACAATCGGGATCGAAAAAGTCAGGATCAGAATGTCAAAAAAGAAGGTATGTGTTTTTTGGAGTTTCGAATTCCAACTTTCACAATCAAAATCAGAACAATTGGGATCAGAATAGTCGACATCAGGACTGTCTGCATTGGAATGGTCGAGATCGACATAGAAGGTGTCATAACAGTCAAGATTGACAATCCATAATATACACAGTTGATCTACATCAACGACCAAAATTGAATCTAGAAGTCACGATTGTGGAATTGGTTTTTAAGCAGACATAGTTATTTTGAGCATGGATCTTTGATTTGTTGGTTTTTCTAAGTTATTTTACTTAGGATATTTCTCTGAAAGAATAAGAAGCACACCAATACATCAAAGATACATGAGAGACACAAGACACATATATTTTCATCAGGGAAACCATAAAGGAGAAAACCCCACAAACTTCCTTATAATAGTTCCGTCACAAAGATAAGATGACAAGATAATAACCCAAGAACAATATGTCTGCAACAACTCTCTGTCCATCCTCTTCCTCTCTCTCCTAAAGCACATAGGAGAGAGCAAGTGAACTATGTGTCAAATGAGGAGGGTACCTCCCTATTTATATTCTTTCATTGAGTTGTTATCTCAACCACTCGGTCGGCTAGGTTAGTTGTGGGTTCGACCTACCTAAGAATACACATAAATACATTTTACTTTATTTAACCTAGGGACTATTTACCTGACTTACAATGGAGGTTTTACCTTAGTGACCATACATAATGATGACATATCCAAAGGAGGAACACACATCTCCGATGGGGGTACACCAATACAAAATAGTAGTATACATCATAATATATTCCAAAGTTACAATTACAACAGCACTCCCTCTTAAATAGGAAGGTATTCTCTCACCACAGTCATCAACACATCTGGTCATATTCATTGAGTCATCATCGTCGTTGTTGCCATTGTCCTCATCTTGTCCAATATGTCACATCTATCCGTCATAGATAGTTTCTACAGAGCCAACCCTTTTTCATGTTGGATGTAGGCCTAGACCTCATCTAGGTCTTCATCATATCCATGACCAATCCATCGTATAGGTATATACCAGGACCATTCTTTACAATGCCATTGCAATAACTTATGTCTCCTACCATCTTCTTGTCGTATCAGATCATTGTGTAGGTACAACCCAGGACCTTCTTTACATTTCCATTGCAATAACCTACATTTCCTACCATCATCTCGTCATCATCACATAGGTACAATCCAAGACCTTCTTTACATTTCCACGGCAATAAATTGTGTTTCCTACCTTTATCTTTTCGTATCCAGATCATCTCTTTTGTCCTACGAAAAACAAAACAAAGCACACAGATCACAACACATATGCAGACCACCTTTGTTCTATCAACATAGGAACATGTCAGGATGTCACCAAGACAATCCTGCATCTACCACTATGTGAGAACCTTCAAGGAGAACACTAAGTGCATTACATCTCTCCACGTTCTTTCGGTAAAGGAGAATCGCTTAGGTGCACCTCTCATGCTTCGTGACCTTATCATCTCAACATGGGAACACATATATCTCATTTATATGTAAGGACAAATTATGACCCAACAACCTGCTATACCATGACCTTTTATGTTCTTTTGGTCAACATCAAGGGATTACATCTGAACAACTTGCGTCCAGGATATTTTTTGTTCAGATAACCTTCGGGGCGTATTACGTCTGAGTAACCTGCGTACATGCAAGGGCTCATTATTCAGACTCAGACAACCCATGGGGTGTATTACATCTGAATAACCTGTGTACCATGCTAGGAATCATTCTTTACATTCAGATAACCTGCCACAAGACTGATTACATCAGAGCAACTTGCTACACCAGGAGTTTTCCCGCTCGGAAAACATGTCTCATTTCCCATGTGAGATATCATGCATCAGCTATTACTAGCATAGAACACATCAGGACTGATTACATCCAAGGATAACCTACGAGTTTCGCTAGAAATTATCCAAGGATAACCTACATGACTGATTACGTCTGAGCAACCTATGGTCTTCGCTAGGATGTTACACTCAGACAACCTGTCTTCTGTAGCTATGCTAGAAGTCTCATTCTGGATCATGCCATGTCTTTCTCTGAAGTACTCGAGCTTCATTTTTGATATTTCTAGCATAGAATCACATTAGTACTGATTGCATCCAAGGATAGTCTGCCAGCTTCGCCATGACTGGTTACATCCGAGGACAACCTACAGGTTTGATTACATCCGAGTAACCTATGAACTTCTCCATTAATTTTACACTCGGATAACCTGTATCTGCAGCTATGCTATAATTCATCACTCCCTCTTTCGAGGGACCTTGATTTGGATCACATACTGGAGCTTCACTTCTCCTCTGCATCATACAACAAATGTAAGTCAGATCAATCAAATTAGATAGTAACTAAAAATATACTACCTCACAACTAGCCGAGTAAGTGGCAACACATTCTTCCTCGGCTGTACTTAGTGCTATACAGGACCGCATCCTGCCAAGCCAGTAGATCATATTGAATCTCAAACTAAAGAAGCTACCAAAAGTGTTTTTCTTCTTAGTGGCATTTCTTTCCCAATACGAATCAACATAACCTTGTCGGTTAGTCTTCTGATTCATATCATACTTGAACCCATACTCAATTCTACCCTTCAGGTACCTCAATACATGCTTTGCAACCAGGTGAACATGTTTCGAATCCATCAGGAATTGGCTCAGGGTGTTCATAGTAAAGCATATGTTAGGTCTCATATTTTTCAGATACATCAATGAGCCAATCATCTGAGGATACATCATGGCATCGACCATCTCAAATGAAGCATCACTCAGAAGCTTCAGGTTAGATGCCATAGGTGTGGTCATTTCCTTGCAGTCCATCATTCCAAATCTCTTCAGAATCTCCACTGCATACTTCCCTTTCCCAAGGAAGATTCCATCTGCACTCTGCCACACTTCCATGCCTAAGAAGTAGTGTATCATCCCTAGGTATTTCATCTCGAACTCAGTGGCAAGTCTCCTCCATGCATCTTTAATGAGTTCGTCCTCTCCTATTAGGAACAGGTCATCGACATAAAGTAGGATCATCACTGGTATTTTTCCTTCAACCTTGAAGCAAATGTTGGGATACGCTTTACTCTCAGTAAATACTAGGGCCATCAGTAAGTTGTCCATCCTACCATACCATGTTGAACTGGAGGATATTCTGCAGTCACTCCCTCTGAAGGGGAGCATCATTCTCCCTCTACCTTTCGTAATCTATGTATTGAAACATTATGTACTGGAGTGACAAGTAGCTTCCTCTGCTACTAATATTCTATGTATCCATCTAGGGTCATTGGATACCAAGATCCTCTATCTTGAAATTTGTTGAAAAGTTCCTCTTGCACCCATATCTGAGCCTGTTATCCTCTATAGGATTTCATCTTCAACCTTGTAGAAAAGGTTAATATCTTCATCACTCCAGGTGATCTTCGCGATCCTTATGTAACTGTATGTGCTATCCCATGGGTACCTTTTGAGCTCATACAAGGCCTTCTTTAATTTGCACACATGAGTCTTCCTGTCATGTGTCTCGACTCCCAGTGACTACTTTACGTACACTTCCTCCTTGATTACATCGTTCAAGAATGTTGTCTTGATATCCAACTAGTGTATCTCACATAATATACTTGCACATATGGATCTAATGGAAGTGTACCTCGCTATTGGTGCAAATGTCTCTTTGTAGTTTATGCCTTCTTTCTATGAGAAGCCTCGTGCTACAAATATTGCCTTGTATTCCTTGATGTTTCCATTAGCTACATCCTAGATCTTGTAGATCCATATGGAAGACACTATGGACTTCCCTTCAGGTCTCAGAACCACATCCTAGACATCATTCCTCTTGATCAACTAGTACTCTTGATCATAATCTCCTTCAATTTCTTCTTGGCTACTTCTTCATAGCTAGAAGGATCTGCATGAATGATGTCACTCAACTGTGTCACACAACTGGAGTGTATCTGAGTCCTCTTACTTTATTTGGAAGTCTTATCATACTTTTATTTATCTTGGATGATCTCTTGTACCTAAGATGGTCTTCATTTCTCGAGGTGGATCTACCTTTCTCTTTATCTTCTTCTGAAGCTCTTTCTTTTGTCACGGTGTCTTTGACCCGGGGAACTTCAGGTTCTTCTTTTGAACTATCGTTACTTGTTCTTCGAAACGATCTACAAGTCAAGTTCAGTTGCATGATTATAAACAACTCATAATTTCCAAAACATATTAATAATGACAAATATATTTCACATAGTCATGCAACTATCTAAGCCAATGCTACAACATTCATCCATATTTCGTACACATACAATAATTTCTAGATGCCTTCTACTCCAATGTTATTAAGATTGTGTACTACTCCTAATATGTCAACAAATAGGTTTCAATATAGATAAGTAGCAATGGAATGTTGTACAACATCATTGATTTCTTACCCATCATGTGCAATTTAGTAGTATACATGTAAACACACAAACATGCATAATACATGAACTGAATATAAACAAATGCACAACCAAACAATATCATAAAATGACAATTGAACACTTATATTTGTTTGTTTGCTGGGTAGACTCCTTGTTGAGCCTTCTGTTTCATCATCTTCTTCATTGACAACCGAATCATTTCTTATCCAAATGTTGAGATGGATAAGAGGTTCTTCATGAGTTGAATCCTTCATATTCCTCATAACTTGAGGAATCTTCTTTGAATCATGAGATCCTGATCTTTAGTTGCTCCCATATTCGCTTCTATTGTTATGAGTTGAGATTCTTCTTCTGTGCACTATTCCCAGAGTCTGTTGAAGGTAATCAACTTCCTTCTTGCACAAATTCCTCGAATGAATGAATCCCATGATCTTGGGAGGCCATTCAAGGTGGTTATAACAATCTCTTCTTCTTCTTCAATTTCTTCATCATAACATCAAACACTTCCTTTTGGTGTCTTAAAGGATGACACATGAGGGATGAGATGATCCTTAATAGAATCTGTAGTGATTCTCTTGGTTGTAGCCTTAGCCTCATCTCCCTCAGGCTCTTAGAACTTCCTTACTGAAATTTCGATTCAAGTCATTTTCTTCAAGGATCAAGGAGGTCTTATAATTCCATGCTCGAAAGTAGTCAAATTCACCAAACTTGTAATCAAACTGGGTGTGATTAGTCATTTTGAAATGAGAACCTCAAATGGAAATAACAAAGATTTAGATCTTATCGATTTGAGGTGTCCGAACTGGTTCCAGAGCTGGCTGATCTAGGGGTTTTCAGAAAAACCCTAATTTTCCAAACTTGGAATTTCAAACTTTTGAATGGACATAAATATGCGCCTCTTCAAGGTGAGTTGTCCAATGTAATCCTTTTCTGAAAACAATGGCGGGAAGCTCTCGGAATAGGAAGCCCTAGTTTCTCCAATTTATTTTGCAGAATTATCTGATATTGCTTTTGTTGTATATCCGAAGTTTCGGCTCCTTACAGTATGAAACTTTGCACTGAGATAACCTGATCTATATTATTTCAAACCCCACAGGTTAGAGTAGAATTGGATTCTCCAAGTGGGACTTATGCTATGTTTCCCAAGGTGGCTGTTTTGAGTACTGTTCAGCATAACGAAATTGTACAGATTGACATGTGTCAATGTTTCACATTCAGAGTCTGAAAAGTGTACCACATAAACTACAATGCGTTCCCTACCCACAACATCTTTCTAAATTTAATTTGTACCTTCCTATCCTAAGATATAGAAATTATCCCTAGGTCACTTGTTTATGACTGTATTCTAGAGGAGGATGGAACCCTGATTTGGAGGACTCATATCTCTTGAAGTATAGTGAATCTGAGGATGAAACTTTTACACAAGGTACAAAAATATCTCCTCTTCGTTTTGAAAAGGTTTCAGCTCCTGAGCCTTCTCCAATATCAAGTTGTAGCAAAAGTGACAAGATGAATAGATTTAGTCTTCTAGGGTTTTCAAGCATGAAACCCTAATTTCTAGTAGCTGTCATCTTATCTGTATTTCGGCCGCACAGTTCCTTCTTTCAGGGTGGCTCTGATACCATGTTAGTTTTTCTAAGTTATTTTACTTAGGATCTTTATTTTAAAGAAAGAAACGCACATAAATACATCAAATATACACAATAGACATAAGACACATAGATTTTCATCGGGGAAACCATAAAGGAGAAAACCCCGCAAACTTCCTCAGAATAGTTCTGTCACAAAGAGAAGATGACAAGATAATAACCCAAGAAAAAGATGTATGTAGCGATTAGAGGAAATTTGGGGTCTAAAATGGGCCTTATAAGAAAACAAGTCAACAATAAATTCTTATGAGTTGGAATTCAAGAACCAATAGAATTTCAATAAAATGAGTCAACCATAATGGTTGAATTAACATATTTGTCATAAAAAAACCATTTTTTTGTTCATATTTTCAACACATATCCCTGTGTTTTTACTCAAATTTCGAGCGGAATGGCTTGTTGGATGCAGAATTTAATTTTGCATCCAACAAGTACCCACACTGCATACTTTAGACGAACCCTGCTACCCCAAAAACAAGAAATACCTGAAAAATGTGATGATGATGTCATCATCACATTTTTCCAGGTATTTCTTGTTTTTGTGGTAGTGCGGTCTGACAAAATTATGCAGTGTGGGTATTCATTGGATGTGCAATTAAATTCCACTTCCAATGAGTCCTCCCGATTGAAATTTGAGTAAACACACATGGAGATATGTTGAAAATACGAACAAAAAGAGTAGTTTTTGTCTTTCTTCCTCCAAAATTAATAAATATTATTTTATTATTTTTCTTAGGAGGCCCATTTTAGACCTCAAATTTCCTCTAATGTGAGATCTTTGTCCCTCCTCTTCCTCTCTCTCCTAAAGCACACATGAGAGAACAAGTGTAGTGTGTGTCAAATGAGGAGGGAGCCTCCCTATTTATATTTCTCCGTTGAGTTGTTAACTCAACCACTAGGTAAGCCAGGTTACTTGTGGGGCCGACCTACCTAAGAATACACATAAATAAATTTTACTTTATTTATCCTGGGGACTATTGCCTCGGCTTACAATGGAGGGTTTACCTCAGTGACCATACACAATGATGAAATCCCCAAAGGAGGAACACACATCTTCGATGGGAGTACAAGAATATACAATAGTAATATACATTAGAATATCTTCCGAAGTTACAATTACAACAACATGATTTGATGCAGAATTCATGCTTCTAAGGTCATGCATTCAATCTTGGATTTTATCCAGATGGAAAATTTGAGCATTGAATCAGATTTTGTCCCAAATTGGGCACTTTGATCACAAATCTAAACATTATCCATGGACCCAAAAACCAACTCATTATTATTATTTAAAAAATAGTTGGGCGACGATATGGCACAAGGGAGAGTGGAGTCAGTTCAATGGAAATCCGTTGAGGTCGATTATAAGTTCAGCCTTATGAAGACACACATAATTGATAGTGAACAAAAGTAGGACATATGCATATGGGTATAATTGTTTCATTTGTCTTTTATTTAATTTTGTTCTTTGGCATTTTTTATTTTATAAGCTTAAAATTTGTTTGAAGAAGGTTGAAATTTGGTTCATGGGAATTTGTTAATTATTTGGAAAATTATAAGTTGTGTGAAGTTTTTAGTGTCACCCTTGAGAGACTATGAGGGTGAGAGGAATTTGTGAGATAATTCTAAGATTATTTGGCAGTTTGCATAGTTGTCATGCGCCGAATTAAATAATTTCCAAATAAGACTATTTGCAAATAATGTTTCACCAACCTACTAGTTCCCGAGGTTGAGATGGAGACATAAATTTTGTAATAATGAGCTATGGGACCCAAAATGACTTTATTTTACCATATTCACATTTAAATGGGTCACATAAATGATAAATTCTAGGAAAATAAGGTGTCATGGGTTCATGAAGACACTTGGAAGCTTGTAGAGCCTTTGAGTGACTAGATTCCCCGCACACTTGGCACGATATTCATTCAAA
Organism: Pseudotsuga menziesii; assembly: GCA_001517045.1. NCBI lineage: Eukaryota > Viridiplantae > Streptophyta > Pinopsida > Pinales > Pinaceae > Pseudotsuga > Pseudotsuga menziesii. The sequence continues at coordinate 248,072 of LPNX010913818.1, read as the reverse complement.
TTCGAACACATGGGTAATGTAACATTATTATATTGTGATTTGGTGTAAAATATAATATAATGAACCAAGGAATTCTAATTTTCAAAGGAGGTTAACTCTCGTGGAAGAGGAGGAGACTAGAAGACAAGGTGTGCCACTTGGAATGAGATTCTATGCACTCTATGACAACAAATGATGGAAGATTCTATGAAAAGTATGAAAAATTCAGACTTGATTGCTAACATATGACAAATATTACATGAAATGGATAAAAATAGCCTCCAATAGGTTGAATTCGGGAGTTAGAGGCAACCATTCGAATTGGGGAAAGAATTGGAGCATGAAGAGGAAGACAAGTGTCATGAGGGTTACTAAACCACTAAGATGAGTTGGAGGAATCTCACGGAGGTAAATTATACCTTAGGAGGACTCATTAAGTTAATAAAAGGATTTCATGAGGAAGGATAATAGTTTTTTATCATTTTTTAATTGGCCTTTGGAATTTTGGTGAGCTTTGGCTTGTCCATTGCACGGTGAGTGTTCACTCTCCCTGCTTGTGAACCAATTTCGAGGGAGTTGGATTCCTTCCCAGGATGGTTTATGGAGAGGCCATTCAGACCTATCATGGGATATTAATTAAGGAGTTTTATTTTCAATTTTAATTTCCATACAATCTAATTCTCATCTATCTCCCCATTCTCTCATTGCTTCTTCTCCTTCCCCCCACACTCTCATTTGATGGAGCATTTGTTGGAGTGGTGCTTGCGCTTTACTGAGTATAGTTTATGACCAAGATTTGATACATGATTCATGCCTATTTAATATCATCTACATATTATATGTAATTAAAAAGATCATAAATGCATGTATGAAAGGATTGCATTCCCCATGCTCTTGAATAACTAGTTTTCATGGATTTGGCTTCAATATTGAATTGGTTTTATATTGGATTTGTATGAGGAATTTTATATGAGTTTTATGATGTTTTGGAATCCATATATTAGGTAACAATTTTTACTTTCATTTTCATATGCTATTCATCTCGAAATACAAGAAACTCCTGTGTGAAAAGCTTGCATTCTCATGGCATTGTATCACTAGTTTTCATGGGTTTTGGCTTCAATCTTGAAGTAGTTTTATACCAGATTTGTATGAAGGATATTGTATGAGTTGGATGATGTTGGTAAATAAATATAAGATGTATTACACTGTAATTTCATGTCCTTATTCTCTATGGCTTGAAATCCAATAAACTAACGTGTGAAAAGCTTGCATTCCCATGCCATTGGGTCACTAGTTTCCATGACTTTGGATTCAATCTTGAAGGAGTCTTGTATCAAATTTGTATGAGGCATGTTATCTGAGTTTGATGATTCTGTGACAGCCATATATGATGTGTTAATCTTTAATTTAATTTCCCTATTCTCTGTGGGTCGAAATCCAAGAAATCCGTATGTGAAACTCTTGCAATTCCATGTTACTAATTCACTAGTTTTCATGTATTTGACTCCCATACTGAATGAGTTGTATACCAAAATTGTATGAAGGGATTTATATGGTGTTTAATAGTGTTTGGGAATCAATTTTTATACTTTATATGGTACCTATATGTCACATCATTATCTGAACCTTTAACTCTACCTTTCATATGTCAAAATCGAGCTAGTTATGCAATTTCCCCATAAGCAATCTCACTAAAAGTTATCAAACGAATGTGGAACACTATAACCAGTTTTCAGAATTAATAACCATTGGAAATTAAATTCCATGAGTTCTTATATCAGTCCCCATACCATTCTTACAAATTTGGTAGGTTCGTACATGAGTTGGAAAGCCCGGTTGGCGTACACCCTAGGTGAGATTTCACCACAACTTCCTAGTAATTTTTGGCATTTTTGTCATCATCCCCAAACAAGTTTACATAGGTATAAAGTATGATAAAAAGTATCTATAAAAAACCTTGGGATGTTTTAAGACTCACCATACCATATCCTTTCAAATTCGGGACCATTTGGTGAAAGCTAGAACCCTCTAGAGTCATGACTAGTTAAGCTCAAATTTTGCCCAATTTGTGCATTTCTCCAAATTTCCAAAGAAGGGACATTAAACTAGTCTAGTACTAAGTCAAACAACACTAAGATAAGTTCCATATTTAATGTAATCATACAACATTTTAGTATTAAATGAAAATGGCCACGTTGGAAGTGGACCCGAAGAGGTAGGCCTTTTGTACGGAACTCTGTTATCATTTTCCATGTGGAATTTCATATTTTTGTATCTATATTTTAATTGTAGAATACTGTCAATGAGTTTTTTTTATTAAACTACCATGAAACCATTTTTAAAATAAGTTAACAATTTCAACAATTCACACATAAGTCTGGTTATAAAGATCCTGGATAATATTAAGATCAGGTGGTATCAAAGATTTATTAACCATGGAAGAATTGTTAGTGTGTGAATGTAACTAGATAAAGGCTTAAGAAAGATGAGGGGAATATTGAAGCATTCAATCCATAAATCGTATTGAGCCATTTTTTCCCCAAACGAAAAATGGCTTCACTATTAGGTGAAAGTGATCCCCCATCATCAGATGAAGAATTTGTCAAATATTTTATGTACATGAAAACTATGGTAGAGGAATTTTATGCAGGATGAAATAAAGCTAAAGAAGAAGGCACATCAAGAGTTGGGAATGCAACTCGTGGAGAGGAAATAGAGGCTGATGATTCTTGTGTAGAGAATGATAAGGCTCTCCACAAGACCTTTCGACTAGATGTAATATAAGGTAGATCAGTTGTTTGCATATTACCAAGAACGAATGGAAAAGAAGGAAAATAAGAAGGTAAAAATAGAAGGTGCTGCTTCAGGAAATGAATGAATCCCTCATAAACCTTCATGTCCATCTTCCGGTTCTAGTTTTTCTTCATTGTCCTCTCATTCTCATCATTCTAATGATCATAATAAAGATGATGTTAATCCATTATTAAAGTTTGATGTGAAATTTGAGTTACATATGTTTAACGGAGAACTTAATGTTGAGAAATTAGATAATTGGATTAGACAAATTGAAGTTTACTGTAGAATTCAGAAACTTGTGGGCGATGAAGCAAAGATCTAGGTTTCCTATTTCTGTCTTGGAGACATTGCTCTCATATGTTGGGAGATAAAAACTCATAAGGATCTTATTTCAAAATGTAAAATCATTTCCTCATGGTATGAGTTTATTTCAGCGTTAAAAAATGAATTCTATTCGTTGGGTTGTATGCATAAGGCTATGATGGATTGGAAAAATTTTAGACAAGGAAAAGAAGAAAGTGTTCATGAGTATACATAAGAATTTATAAAGAAGGCTTTAATTTTGGGTATATCTCTTTATACTCAATAAACACTTCATAAATACAAAGGTGGATTGCATAGTTATTTAAAACATACAATCCTAATGCCTAATCCTAACAATCTGCATGAAGTGTGTCTCTAAGCCACCCACATCAAGTCTAAGGGGAAGAATACCCATGATGACGTTTCCTCAGATGAATCTAACCATTTGAAAGAGGCCAAGGACAAAGGAAAGATCAAGCATATAACTACCATAAAAATGGGATACGAAGCTTTCATGTTTGCATGGCAAAGATATGGGCATGATGTAGAGCATTGTTGGAAGCTACATCCGGAGTTGAAGACGAGGTGGGACAAGCATCAAAGAGGAAAGAAAAAGACCCCGACCACAGTCCAAGATCATTGATATGAATATGGAGATGAGTCAAAGGTAATATCCATGGGTCTTAAAGATAACATTTATGTTGTTGGTTGTATCTAATTTTCTTCTACTTCAAAGCTTTATAGGAGCCCTACTGATGAAAAGAGGACTGAATTATTCCACTTACGATTAATCTCCAAGCATACCAAAATAGATACGCTTATTTATAGTGGATCTCAGGTGAATCTCATTTCTAAGCAGGTGGTTAAAATTTTGGGATTAGAGATGAAGCCTCATCCTAATCCATACCCTTTGGAATGGGTGTGTGAAGATTCAAAATTTCATGTGTCTCATCAATGCAAATTGAAGTTTTCTATCACATTTGGTTATGTATATGAGGTTGAATTGGATATAATCCCCTTCGACATCCGTGGGATTGTGCTTAGTTGTCCTTATTTAGTTGATAGAAAATATATCTTCTTCATGGGGCATAATGTCAAATACATAATGCGATCTCATCAATTTAAGAGTATTTTTTCTATGGTTTCCATAAGGAAGATGAAACAACTTGTGAATGCAAGTAAAAATTTGTCTTTCATTTCTGTAAAGTATGATTCTAAAATTGATAAAGTGGTGCAAAATGAAGATTTTTCGTGTAAGAACATTTTGGTTCCAAGTTTTCAGCATGTGAATGATCCTTTGATTATTAATAGTTCGGTAAATAAAGACAAGTACTTTGTTGATTCGGTTTCCTTTACATCTATGTGTTTGGTGATGTTACTGATTTTGTTACTAATCAGTGGGTTATGGTTGGTAAAAGTAACAATGGATGTAGATGTATACGGAATTGAAGGAATTTTTACTTTAATCAACATTATTATCTCTGTATTTTCCTTTGTGGTGAGGGTTCATATGGTTATATTTCAAGTAGGATTAGTGAAAGATACTGGGTAAGTGAGGAAACAATGCCATCACTTATTTTCAGAATGATCTCATCTTTTGGTGGTCCAAAAATTTTTAGTGGGAAGGTTTGATCTAGATAGATCTACCAAATTACCAAAAAATCAAAGTCTTAAAATGTTGATTGGGGAACATAGTTGTATAGATCCCACCAAGAGCTTTCCAGTGATACCAATTTCATAAAAAATGGACTTTAGATGTGGAATATATTGAATCTTGAAGTTTTGACACATGGACCAATCATGTAGCGACACGTGGTAGGAACATGGTCTAGATCCGACTTTCGTAGTCAAGAATAAGAAGTCAGGATGAAAATTGGAACAATTGATGTGCCTGTACCGACTTCCAACTTCCAACGTCGAGATTGGAGCAGTCAGGAGTTGGGATTCGAGATGGTATTTACAGAAATTGTTTTGATAGTTCTGACTTCCAACTTCCGCAATTGGGATCATAATGTCACAAGAGAAGGTATGTGCTATGTGTAGTTTTGAGTTTTTACTTCTGCAATCGGGATCAGAATAGTTAGGATCATATCAGTTCAGGTCAAAATGTCGAAAGATAAGGTATGTGTTATATGTAGTTCCAAATTTCAACTTCTGTAGTCGAGATCTGAATATTCGAGATCAAACCGTCAACAAAGAAGGTATCTGCTGTTTGGAGTTCCGACTTTCGACATTCGCAATCAGGATCGGAACAGTCGGGCTCAGAAAAGTCGATATCAGAATGGAGAGGATCTGTATATACGACGTTGGAATGGTCGAGATTGACGACACTTTGCTCACAGATCTAAACATTATTTTTGAACCCAAAAACCAACTCGGTATTGCTATTTAAAACATAGTTCGGAGACTATCTAGACAAGGGAGAGCGGAGTCAATTCGACGGAAATTCATTGAGGTTAATTGCAAGTTCAGGCTTACGAAACACACAAAATTGATAGCGACCACAAGAAGGGCATATGCATATGTGTATAGTTGTCCCATTTGTCTTTTATTTAGTTATGTTTTGGGGCATTTTTTATTTTATAAGCTTGAAAGTTGTTTGAAGAAGGCTTAAATATGGTTCATAGGCATTTGTTACTTATTTTTTGAATTGTAAGTTCTGTGAAGATTTTAGTGCCACCCTTGAGAGACTGTGAGGGGGAGAGGACTTATGAGAGAAGTCTAAGCTTCTTTGGAAGTTTGCACAGTCCAGTACTAAGTCAAACAGAACTCAGAGAAGGCCCATATTTAATGTAATTATACAACATTTGAAGATTGGATGAAAACGGTCGCACTAAAAGTGGACCTAGAGACGTAGGCTTTTTGTGCGGAACTCCGTTATCATTTGTTGTGTGTAATTTCATATTTATGTCTCTATTTTAACTGCAACATACTGTTAATTATGTTTCCTTATTAAACCACTGTGAAATCCTTTTTAAAAGAAATTAACAGTCTCAACAATTCATACATAATTTTGGTTATAAAGATCCCGCGTAATATTTAGATCAATTTATTTTTTAATAAAAAGAATTCATAATTATGCTAATATACATAATGAGAGTGTGTGAATATTATATAGAAAATGGTTGTCTAGACAACAACTACAAGTTAAGGCTATGAGATAAAATATCAACCTAACAAAACTTGAATATAGGGAATCCAAGAATAAATAGTCGTAGTGTCGGTGGTATATAATAATAAACATAAATAAAAATGTTAGTTGGAAAGAGAAAGTTTCAAAACCAAGAGATTATTGGTCTTAAATGCTCTAGATTCAATAATGAATATTTTCATTGGAAAAATTTATCATTAAAGAAAAACACATTTGTTTGGCCTTGACATGATATTCTTCTCCACTATTGCAATGCATAGGAATAATAGAGAAACTCTTAGAAAAATCTCTTTCCATTCAATACAATTGTATAATATGTTTGGCTTGAATTTATATTCACCCAACGTTTATTTACAAATAATTTCGGAGTATATAAACATTGCAATTTCATTGTGCCTGCGAACCTTTGATGGGAATATGCATTCTATAAGTACATGATAATAAGCCTCATTGTTTGTGATGTGATTCTTGTTGAAGGGACACATATTTACTTGCACCTATTGATCGTCACAAAGGTACAAAATTAAGGAAATGATAAATTTTCTTTGATTGCTGGAAAGAACAATCTCTATGTATATGCACCATAATTTCACCATTTTGAATCTACAAATAACTAATAAAAAATCAATTGCTATAAGGTTTGACTATTCCATGCATACATTATTCTCAATTGTCATATGCATTAATTACTATCAAGTTTTGAAATAATACTTCCAAACTATAATATTTTATATGCAAATTCCACTAACAAGTTCTATTGAGAAAATACCCTTCATGGTAAACCATCAACTATTCTCTACACATCAACTAGATATTGAGGTACATTGTTGATAGGATTTGATAATACTTGGGATTGACTTCCCAAATTCTATATCTTAATATAATTTTCAATCTAGGGTCTTAGACTTTTCAAAAACACTAGCACTATATATGTAATCTTGAATATGGTAATATTGCTTGGATGTTATTAGTACTGCCAATTGTTTTGGGGGGGTTTCTTCTCATTCTTGTTCTACTCTAAGCTGATGAAATTCTATGTAGCAATTGTAAATAAATTATAACCCTAAAAATATCTCTACTCCAGCTGAGCTAATTCAGTCGAATGCATTGCTACAATTCTTTTCATACATAACTAACACAACTGGATACACATTTCATTATGAAAGTAAATTGCATAAAACTAACCTAATCCTATGTATCATTGTACAACCAAACACATTGCTAAGATACTTGGCACACAAGGCTCTTCTTGGTAGCCACACTTTAATAGCATAAACAAATTTGAGAAATGAATTGCATAAATAAATTACAGGAATAAATCACAAAAATAAATTGTTGAAACAAATCAATCAATACACCCAATCACACTATATAAAATGGCTCAATAAAACATTTATAAAAAGGAAAACGAATATAACAAAATGCTCTATTACTAACAAAAAAAACTACAACAATTAGGACCAGTCCAATAACACAACGGAGTGGGACCTTACTCTATGGCGTGATGGCCAATTCCCTTTTCTAATAAGACATATACAAGACCAGTAATTAATTAACACTAGATTATTTTTCAAAGAGTAAATCAAAGCGAACCTTCTTAATTCCCCAATCTATTTATTTATACAAGTTTTCATCAGAGCGAAATTGCTCCATTTTAGGAAAAGTTGTTGTTTACAATGATAACCTGAAAAAGAGGAAGAAAATGTGGGACAAGTGTCCGTACAAAACAACATTAATGTATTTGTTGTAATAAACCAAAGTTACGATGCATTTATCAAAACTAACACCTCTCATACTGCACGTTGCATAGATCGTTACTCCTTTGTTGAATATCGTTTAGCGTCCTTTTCTCCAATGGCTTTAACACAATTCAACAATGATGGAATATATCTCATAGACCATTGATCGTCGATGTTTATGAGAAACTCTTTTCTCCAATGGATTTAACACAATTCAACAATGATGGAATATATCTCATAGACCATTGATCGTCGATGTTTATGAGAAACTCCTTAATGCTCGTTTGAGTGTTGTCAGGTGAATGGATTCTCCTTCGAGATCCTGTAGAAGAAAAACTAACAATTCTAAACACATAATCATGCATTCTCATTCCCTCTTTAAGAAAAAAACAATTACTTACAAAAAATCTTAGCCATGAATGTGCAATGTCTCAAGGAAGATAAACATGGCGAAATTGGATAAAGATAAGCAAGAAACTTTCTATTGGGAGAATAAAAGGAATATAATTATGGAAAAATTAATGGGCAAAAGGGCAAAAATTACTGTGCCCATAAATTCTTACAAGATTATTTGCACATATATTTATGTGAAATCTTCCCCTAAGGTTGTTTAGATGATTAATGACAAGTCTAAACACTTCTTATTCCTCCATTTTAAGTAAGTTTAACTAAGGAATCAAGTAGTTCTAAACTTTCGAGCAAGTGAAATTCTAGGACCTATCCCTTTTCAATTTAATCATGCTTGGCTACAAGATATGGTTGCTATAGAAATAATCCAAGAAGCCTATAAAATAAAAGTACAAACCTCCCCATTCTATATTTGGGAATCAAAACTCAAGTCGATCAAAGTTACTTTAAAGAATGGGTAAAGAGCCCCTTTATAAATCTAGAGAAGGAAAATATTGAAACACAAACCCATAGGGAAAATCTACAGGATTCAATGGATAATGAAGTTAAATTAAAAGGAAATATGATTAAGGAGAAAAATCTTAGTCTCAAGCTACACTAAACCCAAAAAGGAAGAAGAAACGTGGAGGCTTAGTTCAAGAAGTCTCTAGTTTCAATAAGGAGACATACATATAGAATTCTTTTATAAACAAGCCAAGGGAAGATAACATAGAAGTTGTGTCAAGGAAATAAGAAACTCTTAGCAAAAACAAATAACTAATTTTAAGGAAACTGAGGTTGAATCTCCTGAGAATTTTAAAGGGTTGGTTATATATAGAAAAGGGGTCCTTGGAGCCAATATCAGTGTATGTTTAAATGATCCAAAAAATTCCTAATTTATTGGCAGCGAAGAAAACAAAGCATTAGGCACAAAATTAGAGGAGGAAATAATAGAATGCATTTGTAACTTAGAAGCTGAAAAAAGGCTCCAGGCCTTAACAAATTTTCAGTGTATTTTTACAAATCTTAAATTGATATTTAATAAAAAATGGCCTTCTTTAAAATCTCAATGGGATAAGGGGAAGAGAATGAATGAGGGGAGCTACCAAATCCTCTTTCTTGGGGCCAAATTACTAAAGAATCTAGACCCACTACTCTTTCAATTTTTTCACCCATCTCTCTATGCAACTCAATAAAATCATAACCAAAATATTGGCAAACAAGGTTGAGTAATATGGTTGGAAGATAAGTTGCTTGTTTCTTCTCCCTGCATGGGAAACAAATTATACATGTTAGAAACAAGAATGGACATGTAAGAGTGAAAAGTGACCATGTTATTGGGAGGATATTAAATGCAAGATGTAATGTTGGAATTTGGCTCTGATTTCAAAACCACTAATGAGCAAGTTTATCTCATCAAATACATGAGAGTTTACTATATAAAAAATTCAATTATTTGAGAACATTATTTTGGTGCAAGAGGAAATACATTCAATCCAATATCACGAAAATATAGGTACGGTGGTCAAAATTGATTGAGATAATGCCTTTGATGGGAAAAATTATTTTTTTAACTTCTTCATCAATTGGGAAACAACTTGTATTGACGGGACATGGATAGGATAATTAGGAAATGTCAAGACAATAATTGTTTTCCAATGTTCTACAGGAATCCATCAAGGTTGTCCACTTTCTCTTTTCTTACATATTATCATGTCAAAATTATTAAGTAAAAAACTAGAAAAAAGAAAGAATTGATGGAGAATTAGAGGGCATCTGTATAGAAAGAAGGGTTAGGTTGATAAATCATTCCCAATTTGTAGAATACATCCTACTTTATGGGGGATACATCCACAGTAATTTCTCATAGGTTAAAAAAATATTGGATATGTTTGTTTAAGTGTCGTGTGGACAAATAAACAATGGGAAAAGTCAGACCTTGGGTAGAACCTTTTAGAAGCCTTATTACATGGATCTCTTTCATACTCGATATTATATGCCTTCTAAATTTTGACTCCTTCAAGTAATTAGGAGTCTTTGTCTTATGGAAATAACCAAAGTGATAGATTTGGAACCAATCATTTGAAAGATAAAATCCAAGATCCAAGTTTGGGGTGCTTCATGGTTGAATCCAATGAGTAAACTTGTATTAGTGGAATTTTTTTATCCTATTTTCCAATGCTCATGTATGTCATAACCTATCTCCGTTGAATAAAATAATTCAAGAAATGAAAAGGGTTTTATGGCATGGAGGTAAATCTAACACCAAGAACTATCATTTAGTAAAATGAGAAATTGTTTTTCCTTTCCTAGAAAATGTACGTCTAAGCTTCAAATATCCAAAGCTAATGAATATAGACTTATGGGAAAATATTCTTTGTAAACTAGTTTTAGGACAGCAAGAATGGTGGAAAACAACATCAAGGAATATGTATATTGGTCTCCCTAGGAAGCAATGCATGGACAATGATATAGTGGAGAGAATATCATCGAATGTTTGGAATCTACACAAATATTTAGTTAAATTCATATATAAAAGTATCTCATAGATTCAAACAAAAGGTAAACATATCAACATTTGGAATTATTTTGTCATGGGGCAAGCTCCTTTGATCTCCAAGGCCGATCTACGAGATCTTAAGTGTTACTTCAACATAAATGGTCACAATACATTATAGAATATATTTGACTGAAATTTTGTTGGTAAATGGGTATGATGGAAACATTTAGACTTAACTTAGCACTTATCCCTTCACTACTTCAAAATCTAATAATTTTTACAAGGAACAACACCACTTACTAAAGTCATAAGAGACCAAAGGGGATAGGGGAACAAAGTGGGAAAATTCATTGTGAAAGATAGATATCAAGCTTTATTAAAAAAAATCCACTCCCTCTAGAATCCATAACGTGGAAATAAAATTGGCATAGAGATGGTATTCCAAAAGTAAATGAATTATGTTGGATATTAGCACATGGAATATCACTAACAACTGAGAACTAGAAAAATGGGAATACAAGCATTGACTTGGTTCTTTATGTGAAGAGAAGAAAACTAAACTTATTTTCATCTATGTTTATAATGTCCTTACACTCAATAAGTGTGCCATCTTGCTTTAGCAAAGCTTGGTAAAAATATTGTTGGTGCCTAAGATGTTCTAGGCTATCATTAGAACTATGCCAAGGAATCATACAACCTTCTATTGGTCCCAATATTTCTTGGAACTAAGGGGGCTCCCTCAATTGATTTAAAATAAGATGCTTTCCATGAGTATCTCAACAACAAATTTCAAATTAGATGCATATAACACATTTAGATAAAAATTAGAAGTGAAACCGGGTTGAGGTTGAATGGAAGATGACTAGATATAAAGGTTGGCAGGATTATCATATCAGTGGCTTATGTTGGGCATGGTGTCTTTAGTTGCAGAGCTTCAATTGATGATAAGAGATGGAAGAAATTGTAGAAGACAATACGTGTTCAATTTAAAAGTTAGTAAGGAATCCCCTATAAAACCCATATGAAGAAAATACGAATCGTTGGGCATAAACTAGATGAAGCCAACAAAGAATATACACACCATAAATTATTATTTTAGAATGTATTTAGTAATCTATAATGCACGAGAAACAACTTGTGGGCCCCATGAATTTTATATCATGAAAACAATAAAAAAAGGGGCTGATCTACTTCAAAATCCTTACCTCTGACTTCTTTGTAACACAATAATACTTCATGTATGAAATAGGAATAATAGAACATAGATGTTACACGACGTTTTATTCATTTCACATCTACACTGGGTTGCAAATTCAAATCAATGGCCTTCGGGAGGCATGTGTTTAGAAGAAATAATTTAATACACGGGAGAAAAAAGACACAAACAATGAATCCACCATCCACCTGCTAATCCTCTAATATTATCCATTGCCTCAGGACAAAAACCCTGAACTCAGACCTCTCACACCTATTTTTTCCTTTGTATGAACCTCTACCTTTCCTAATGAATTAATGCCTCTACTTATAGGGTTTTCAAATATGAGGTATGTTGTTTTGATTCCTTCTTGTTTTCTTTAAAAATATTGATTATAATAATCAAAAGTAGCTTTTGCCTTTTTCCTAATTATTTGTATTTTCCTCAAATCATAATAGGGGTATATGGTGCAGACTTGAAGGAATTTAAAAACAACATTACAAAATTTTCATGGTGACTCTTAGCGTGTAATAGATTTCTCTTATAGGCTATGAATAGCCATATATGAGTTGAGTGATATTAGTTGTTTTTGGAGCACCTCTCTTGGTTTGTTTTTCTGTAAATGACAATGGAAGAAACGTAGGGTGATTTCTAGTGCATAACCCCCTACATACATGTGAATAGAGAATACCCTCTAATATGCTAGGAAGACAATGGACCATGACCAATGGAGCAACAAAAGCGTTCTCAACTTCATCGATAAGTTTTCCATGTGTGCTTTAAATCCACGGCCCTTCTTTAAATTGCATTGGGCACAAGCACACCAGGTTTTATTTTAGCACGATTTGGGGTGTAAAAATTCCCTGGAAACATGTTACAATTTGATTGAGTCCACATCATAAAAAAAAATCAAAACCGCTTTGGCTCTTGATGCAGAAACCGCCCATCCAATTTGGCATGTGCACTTTTCTCATTTTTTCCAATTGATGTAGTGTTGTGGGTTGAAATCTCTTGGCTTTGTTTTATTATACAATTTTTATCACATAGGTATCCAACCATGGACTGATACCTAAAGACAATGCTAGTGTGAAACACTCTGTCATAAATCCCACTTTTGACTATGAGTGGCCTGGTTTTCTAAAACTGCACGACAAGTGAGATACTGTCACATGCCCCAATTTTGCAAAAATAATATTATCTTATTTGATTTTATTTAAGACATTATGTTAACTTTTATGCTAAGTTGTAATTGATGACTCAGCAGAGTCAAGGATATTGAATGTAATTATGAATATTTTAATTATAAATAAATATAAGTGGAGACAACAGCTTAGGAGAGCTATTAAAAGAGTGTTTACTGGTCAAGTTGGTGGAGGAGACTGGGTGGAGAGAAAACAGACATGTGGCAGCATCCTCAAACACTTCCAACTATTGCAGGTGGAAACCTCCCTACATTTGGGGTCATGATCCCCTAAGAAAGTGGGATCAGAGCAGGTGGCTCAATTAATGACAACTGACCCAAAAGACCTAGGAAATCTTTATAAAAATGCCCATTGAAGAGAGCTGGGGCTGCTCATTTTCTAGAGAGGTATTCATTTAGGTGAATGTAATTCAGAGAAATTCAATGGTGAGGGAATTTGTGGAAAGAGTTTGAGGGGTTAACTGCTAGGTGATCTAGTGCATCTTTTCAGCTGAAGGATCTTACTGCTGAGTGCAGAGTAATTATCTTCAAGGGGGATTGGACACCTGTGTAGAGTTTTAGTTCTCGACGCGTTTCAGACTGCATAGTTGAGTCCATCTTCAGGAGAAAACATAGTTCTCGACTAGTTTGTGTTGCATGCTCCACCAGTTTGTGTTGCATAGTTCTCGACTGCATAGTTCTCGACTGCATAGTTCTCGACTAGTTTGTGTTGCATGCTCCACCAGTTCTCAGCCAAAAGACCAGGAACAGGCTCGGGGGTCCTGAGGAGACGTTGTTTGAGCGCTCTCCAGGAGTTAGTAGGGAGGAACGACCTCTTAATGCCGTTGTTGTCCAGCTTAATCAAGTTCTAGAGTCTTTTTGTTTTACTGTGTTAAATGGTTAAATGTGAGTCTGACTGATTAATGAATTTTAAATGTTTAGTGGTGAACTGTTAGAGTTAGTAATCTTTTAGTATATTGAAGGAAAGAATCTGAAATAGATGAAAAATAATTCTAACATGTGTTTTTCCACATCTGGAAGGACCAGACCGTACTCCAGCATAGGCAGTATATTTAAAATAGATGGGCATGATAGGAATCTGAAATGAATAGGTGTATTATAAAATTCATAATATCAGAGTGTTTTATTTCTGTATGTAGATTTTTATCAGAAAAGAATAATGACCTGTTTATCCTTGTTTATCGTTTAACTAGCTTATTTATGTAAGTATACTGGAAAAGAAAGAGCAATAACTCAGTACAGGTAGAAGGATCATTATTTTAGTAAAAATACTCTAATAGAAAATAGGTTATGCTTACACAGTACATTATTCTTTTTATTGAATTTAAAACATGCAGGAGGGTAAACTGTGTTATGCTTTATACATATCTTCTCTGTATTTTACTTAATAACCTCATGCTCATGCAGTAGAAGAAATACAACTAAACTACTTGTTTACTTTCAGTTCAATAAAAGTATAAATTAATAAGTATATAGTTTGT